>JALPQI010002045.1:0-97814 GCA_025490895.1 Thaumatotibia leucotreta
GGATACGACATCGCACATCTATTTATGTAGATCATAACAGTATTAACTCAAAATGTATCCATGTTTTTGTTAATGGTATATTTGAGATCTATGAACTTTATTTATTTAAACTTTATTGCACAAAAGTAAAACTTAACGTACAAAAGGCGAACTTAATGCCATGAGGCATTCTCTACCAGTCAACCTTAAGGCAAAGCAGAGAGATTGTGGACGGTGCTACATCTATCCAGTTAAATAATATGAACAAAAACATATATATCATATCTATACCTACATATATACCTACACAAATATATACACGAATTAACTACATACATACATTAAAATACATATTATTATTATAACCGATGAAATCAACTAAAACAGAAAAACTAACAATCCTTCATTCCGCTAGCAATGAGAGCACGTAAGGATTTCTTAAATATAAATTGTAGATATCAGATATACCCTGTCTATGTATTTAAGTGTCTTGTCTATTATATATATCGTCGTGGTTGTGGTTGTCTAACCACGACCAAGGAACAAATATTTGTGATAAATAAATATACAAATAATGCCCCTGCCGGGATTCGAACCCGGAACCTTCAGCATCGTAGGTAGGGCACCAACTAGGCTACGGAGGTTGAGAAAAGAAAACTTTAATCTCTCTGTGGTTAATGTAATTATTCAGTCGACTACACCACATTACACATGATTAAGAATATTTCAAATACTTACAAGACCTGGCATGATTGGAGCTAAAATGCCACCAACTCTACCCATCATGGAGCAAAACGATAACAAACTGGATCTGTATCTCGTGGGGAACAGCTCTGCAGTATACACGTAGAGAGACGTCGTGACGCCTGCGATGCACATCTTTCCAATCAGGTACACTGATAAGGAGAGCCAGTAATTGCCTAAAAATAAAAATGGAACATGGAAAAATGGGCCAATTAAGTTTAGGTACGTCTTTTGTTAAAAGTATGTTAGCAGTCATCGATAACAGGCTGAAATTGCGGTGATGATAACAAATCAAAATGTTAAGATGGAACTATAGTTTTAGAGGCCCTACCGCAAAGTACGAAATCCACGAATTTCGGGAATTTGTCTCAGTCACTCCAAAAAAAGGTGTCATTAGAGTGACACAGACAAATTCCCGAAATTTACGAACTCCGGTGTTCGCGGTAGCAGGCCAGATTACCTCTGCACCAGGAAAAGATCACAACCAAACAACACAGCATTGCATTACATTCAATGTGTTAAAAATATGAACTGTGCAATATCCCATATTTTAATTTCTTGTGCATATTTTTTTTTCTTGTGCAATATCCACTAGTCAGACATATTATATTGGAAATACGACAGCAACATGTAGAGGTTAAATTGTCGTGGCCGAGAAGTGTAAAAATAAGTAGGTATTACAGAATGATTAGGAAAGAAACAAACTCACCGTTAGGTATAAAAATGAACGAAACTTGACATGCTCCACTTATCAAAAACCCTGTCGCTAACACAGGCTTCCTTCCAATTCTATCGAGAAGCAAAACGCTTATCCAATATCCCGGAATTTCAATAGCAATCGTTGCTGAATAATTTAAATACTTATTCCCGGACAACCCTATGGAACATATAGTCAGTCCATAGTATATTAAGATTGTTGTAATCCACCATATAGGTGCCATCAAGCAGCGTAGTAAAATGGGCTTATATTTGAAGATTAGAAACACTAACCATGGTTCAGAAGTATTTTCCTTCTTTGCAGTATCTTTTACATTTGAGAATTCATTTATAGTCTCCTCTGTCAGAGATCTCCCATTTTTTTCAGCAGCGTTTTTCAAGATATCCATTGCTTCATGGTAGCGGCTCTTGCTCATCAACCAGCGAACAGATTCTGGTGCGATCCAGAAGTAAATTACAAAGATAAACAGAGGTAAATAGATAATCAGGATCAAATGTCGCCAATAGGGTTCAGTCCAGGCTATTAGACCCAACAGCGTCTTTCCTATAGCGAGACATGTGCTCATTGTGATGCCAGTTACTACACGGTATTTCGGTCCAACATATTCCAAAGCTGTAACAAAAAGACTAAAAAAATACTTTTTTACGTAGGTTAATCTTAAAATTATCTGATTCATATCACCAAAACAAACTAATCACTAACTGAAACTTGGTAGGGCATCGTTTTCTTTTCATTTATATAAATAAACTCCCTCCCACTATCATCATCATTATCATCATTATCAGCCTATGATAGTCCACTGATGGACGTAGGCCTCTCCTGTTACAGGTAAATTCACTAAAGCTGGCACGAATGGAATGAATGAAATGAATGACATCTTTCATTCTGTGGATGCTGTAGTCCTATTCCAACCTGTATCTACTGTCATGAAGACATCCACACATAGATACTTTCTGTCACTTACTCGATCCATTCGTGCCAGCTTTCGTGAATTTACCTGTAACTATGCGTATAAACGCATTAGGAGGTAAATGCCCATAATCGCCACGCTGGGCAAGCGGATTATTGGCACTCCTATCAAAAACTTATTTTATGAGTAGTCATATAAAAGAATGAGGTTTTTGTACATTATTCGGAACTTACCCAAGATATAAGCACAGGAGAAGTAGCAAGATCCAAAAAGATTGGTCAGAAACGATAGAGTGATGAAACTGGAATAGGAGCCAGCAAAATAAGTCAAGCTGCCAATCCAAGCCAAGTTGAAGTTAGTGAGTGCTAGGGCTAATCGTCGGCCCCAGCGGTCGGAAATGAAGCCCGTGATGGGCAGGCAGAACATCATGCCCAGAGTGTTTACGGAGCCAACGAGGGTAGGAAGGAAGTCATCACAAGCCAGGTTGAACTGCAATAGATTTTCCAGGATCAATCAATAGGCAACAATCGTGAAGATATATACAGATATTTTCGAAAGTCTGAAAACGTCTTTTTTTTAAATCTAGTAGCCTAAATGTTATGGTGCTGAGTTTAATGTTTCATACTTCATTAACACATGACAGCCATCTGATTTCCAACGATGGGGATAAAAGCATAAGCCCACAGGTATTTCTATAGACTTCGACCTTTTCACCAGCGTATCAATTGCAACTTGCAAGTTCTATTATTCTCTTAGGAATTCCAAAAACGTTAAAAAACTCGATTATTCTGATAAAGCCTTGACCAAAACAGTAAACAGTGTCAAATGTTAATTCCATTTAAGTAAATAAATTGAGCAATAACTTTTCTTCCAAATGTTTTTTTTACTGATTTTAACAAGGTCATCTTAAACAACTCTACGAAAGTGTTAATAAATACATACATATAATTATTTATCTTATTTCGTAATATAGTCCGTGGGCTAGTCGGTCTGAAATTAGAAAACGGTATAATTTGGGGGTACCAAGTGTTCTTTTTACAGTAGTTAAACATATTCATAAGGATGTTAAAAAAGTATGATAGACATCTCAAAGTGGTAGCTAATAGGCATACGGGCTATTTCAAGATTTCCGTTGTATGACAGGTATGGTTTAAATTAGGAAGTACAAATTTTCCTTTTCACGGCTGTTAGGTAAGCTTATAAAAACGTCAAAAATGCAAGATTGCCATTTATAAGTGCTACCTAACAAAAATGGGAGCCAATCAAAAATGGTGGATCTCAAGTTTTACAAAATCAAGTATATCTCGAGAACTATTAAATATATCTAATTACTCTCTTGAATAATATTAAAGGCATATCTGTAAGCTTCATATTTTGCATATACACCATATTGCTAAAACCAACCATTAATTAATTATGACCAAATTTATGAAAATTTCGTGATTTTGATTTTTTTTTGTCGTGTTTTTACATAGTAGTCATCACGCTAGAAAAATTAAATATTTTTTTAAAGATAGTGTATTTAATAAGCTTTAATTTGAGGTATGTAACTTGTTGGCGGTATTAAAAAAAAGACCCATAAAAAAATATTTAAATAAATTGTAGTCATTATCCACCGCATACTTAGTGATTTAAGAGGCGATGGAAGTGCCACTCGTAAATAATAGTGCTTATTTCAAATAACCAAGATTGAAAAATATAAAAAAATCGCCTCTTAAATCACTAAGTATGCGGTGGATAATGACTACAATTTATTGAAATATTTTTTTATGGGTCTTTTTTTTAATACCGCCAACAAGTTACATACATCAAATTAAAGCTTATTAAATACACTATCTTTAAAAAAATATTTAATTTTTCTAGCGTCATGACTACTATGTAAAAACACGACACAAAAAAAATCAAAATCACGAAATTTTCATAAATTTGGTCATAATTAATTATTGGTTGGTTTTAGCAATATGGTGTGTATGCAAAATATGAAGCTTGCAGATATGGCTTTAATTTTGTTCAAGAGAGTAATTAGATATATTTAATAGTTCTCGAGATATACTTGATTTTGTAAAACTTGAGATCCACCATCTTTGATTGGCCCCCATTTTTGTTAGGTAGCACTTATAAACGGCAATCTTGCATTTTTGACGTTTTTATAAGCTTACCTAACAGCCGTGAAAAGGAAAATTTGTACCTCCTAATTTTAACCATACCTGTCATACAACGGAAATCTTGAAATAGCCCGTATGCCTATTAGCTACCACTTTGAGATGTCTATCATACTTTTTTAACATCCTTATGAATATGTCTAACTACTGTAAAAAGGACACTTGGTACCCCCAAATTATACCGTTTTCTAATTTCAGGCCGAGTAGCCCACGGACTAATATGACCAATTTTATGCAATTAATACACACTAAAACATGAATACCTCATAATAAGCAGAGTTTCTGTGTTCGTAGACATACTCCTCGCATCGCACGGACGAATTGGTGTCAAATTTTGCTGGACAGGTCTCGGAAGTATTCCATAATATATTTTTAGTTGGAAAACGGTGACATTTGTCAAATGAGTTGCCAGATGATGGCACAGCTTCTGTGATCCATGCTGGAGAGAAGACCGCGTCACCAGAACTTTCGCATTCAGGAATTAAGCATCTGAAACCAGTTTGACATGTTAAACACAAGCATAGTTCTAGTGCATTCTGTTGACTCGGTTGACTAGTTTCTATGTTTTTTTATTGACATTAAATAATAAATATCTACAATACGCGTCTCATTACTGATATTTCGAACAAGCGTAAGAGAACCTTAGTAGTGAATTATTGTTGTCACAGGACTCTTGTACGAGTTATAAATTAAATGTTATCAATTATTGGGTCCAAAATAATAATTTAAGAGGGCGAGCGACATTTTAGTGTCTTATATTGTATTGTGTAATATTTTATTTCGTTTTGTACCTATTTTTAATTTTTATATGTGGTGTTAAAATAAGTACCTAACGTGCGTGATCTCACAAATGGCCCAAATGGAAGACCAGCGCTGGACTGTAATTACAGGACTAGTAAGAGAGCCAGAAAAATCAGTAATTACAAAACGGTATCCAATTCAGCTTGTTGGGATGGGGGGGGGGGGCTGAATTGGGGGACTATTTTGTAGCTAACTTTGCTTCTTTTCCTTTTAAAAGTGTATGTGCGTGCTTGTTAAGTGATATCACAAATAATGATTTTTACTTTGTTTCTTTCTTTCTTTATAATACATTTTGGTCATGTGTCTATCCCAAACCTTAAGTCAACGGATTATTTATCACAGACAATTTTATCATCGTCATCTTTTATCATTTCAGCCGGAATACGTCCACAGATCACAAGGGAGGCCTCCCTTGAACATCTCCAGAACCAACTGTTTATCGCCGCCCTAAAAAATCTGACACACTAGTGAATAGCCACGGGCAGCATCCTCTTAATTACGGAGAAGTATACTACGATCGCCACCCTACCTGCCAAGGCAGGCGATATGGCATATACCCCGTACGCAAAACACAAACACAATTGTATCACTTGCACTTACCTAGTGTTGACCTTCACAACAAGGAATAAATACGCATAACACTGCAGAGCCCCCATTATGATCACTAGCCCACATAACACCACTGCTCGTAGCTGGAACCTCCCCCATTCTCCCACCTCTTCAACTAGAATTCGATCCAAGCTTAACACCCTTTTTGAACACTCTGACATTGTGGCAGAATTTTTATTTACATTTATGCAGGTGAAAAATTAGAGGTACATTTCTGGAAAATTATTACAGTAAAATCAAAAGCTTCAACCAATTAATTAAAATTGGGAATAGCAGAGCATATTTTAGCTTCGCCAGCACAAGTTGGTACTAAAATTAAATTTTCTCTTGCAATGGTTACATATGCAAATTTTCTGTATGGAATAACATCAAGCCTTGAATTTTTGGTAGCTAAATGAAGCGACAAAACGATACGCTGAATTTTGTAATTTGTTCTGCATCACTTCGGAATGTAAATTGTTTTGTTATTTCAATGATGTCATGAAAATTTAATGCGGATAAGCATGAAAATGTTTTAAAAAAACTTACATAATCTACTTACTAACTATCCCAATTAAATATCACAAAATAGGTAGCGTATGTAGATAAATAATTTAATTTAATTACCGATTTTTATTAAACTTGTACAAAATAATCGAATGTAGGCAAACACTTGTTCATTTATGCCATTTTAAATTGCAATGATCAACCTTTTAAAATATCATCAAGTTTTTAATGATAGTAATAGCTTACTAATAGCATTACATAAAATCCGTACGGGTAAAAGGCGACCTTAATTTAAATGAAAACCAGGTTCATTCCGAGTTAACGAATTAATCCTCCGGTGAAAGGATTACCGCTTCTCGCCATTACTGGATTATCCAGTATTAAAGGAGTTCCTCAATTCTTTCTGTATCAGGTATATTTATGTTGGGTTCTTTTATGTCAAAAATAACATGCTTCTGAGAAAGTCCATTTTCAACTAAATCCGTCATTGTGTTTGAAAGTCAACGTATATACATAGGTATCTTCATTTCAGCCGGAACTCGTCCACTGCTGGACAAGACCTCCCACAACTTCGGTCTATCTGTTTCCGGACCGTTACGATCTTCAAATCTTCAAGAAAAGAGCGTAGTCCCATCTTAAGGGTCGGCAACGCACTTTGTAATACCACGAGTGTTGCGAGTGTCTATGGGCGACGGTGATCGCTTTCCATCAGGCGATACGTCTGCTCGCTTGCCTGATGCCTCCTATCCCAGAAAAAAAAAGCATCAAAATTCTTAATGCCCGTAACACAAAGTGTCACACTTCACATCCCATGATTTTTTAAATATTCAGCCAAATATTTAAATACATTTCAGTGGTCACACATTATTTTGTGGGTCCATATTGGCACTTATACAATTTTTTCTTCGAATATTTTTACTAATACCGTTTTTTACTCATAATCATCATTACTCCGAAAAAAATTTCTCATACTTTTTTTCTTACTAAAAATTATACTTCTACCTACAATGTTCATAACGATTTTTATTTCGAAATTTTATCCTCCTAAAGTCGTCAAGTAGATTAATCTACACTCATAAAGTTATTTGAAATAAATTGTTTATTTATAAACATTTTCCCATTAGGTTCACTTTGTTATGGTATAATTCTTTTATGAATAACATAAACTATGTAGTCATACTGGGCTTTGTGCAGAAACTGTTGTGACATACTCAACTTTAGCATATTTCTTTGTGGCAGATTTCGAGTTGTTCAAATATTATTCGAGCATAATTTCGATGCTCCTATATATGATGAGGCATAATCTGGATGTGCATAAAAAGTATCGGCATAGTTTGTTTTAGCATAACAGAGAAGGAATAATTGCAACCTCTCAATATAATCGAGGTAGTAGTAATATTCTATACGTTACTTACTGTGTTACTGAGCTGAGTACTTTCTAGGTTGCTAAAAAAAAATAACCTCGAAGACTAAGGCGGGAGCTTTGCTCCCGCCTTAGTCTTCTAACCTAACCTATCCGAGTCGGATCTGCCCCGGAAGGTTTTGTTCGCTCGCTTCGCTCGCTCACTGCAGAAATTTTCACCCTCACAGCAAATTCTGCCTGACGAAAAAGGCAAGTTTCGAACATGTGGCTACATGCCCAAAAAAAATGCAAATCTAATTTCTGTCTTATAACACTCGGCGTAATTAATGATATGCCAAGATAGTTTCGGACTAAATAATATTCGAAATATTGTTATTTAAGCCAAGTGATGTTTCTGTCTCATTAAGTTGATGCCAAAATAGATTATACCAAGTCTGTTATGTCCTAAGCGTTTCGGACAAAAAAAGTTTAGAGGGAACCTGTTTAGTACAGTACCTACTCTGCCACAACCTGATTTGTGCAGGTAGCTAGTTTACAGTAATAGTACGATTTATATTTAATTAAACAAAAATAATTCATACATAAAACCAGTACAGATAAAAATAAATGCCTATAACATTAGAATATATAGCATAAAATAAGTATAGTGAAAAATTATATAAACATAAAAGTTAGTACTAAAAATATGTATGAAAAACAATATTATGAACATAAATAATTCTATGTGATGATGATTATGAACAAAGATTATTCTAAATACCGATCATTATGAAGTTAAATTGTATAAGAAAAATTTTCGGAGTTCCAATAATCTAAGTTGCAATTTTATAAATACTTTGGCGCACCCATTATTTTGTAACATAATAATTTAACGGCATTACGAGTATTATAGAATTTAAAATATTAAAACATTAAATTGAAGGATTTAGGGAAACGTTTTGCTACCCCTCACAACATGATGAACTAATTAAACACATTTTAGGTCCCACTAGTGAACAATACGATGTATCAAAAAAATTAAAAGTTTATTTTCCGGACGAATGCACGCAGGTGGTTTTATGCCTTGTGGTTTTTATTCCCATCGTCAGCGAGCGTGGGTGATACCGCTCAGAACCACTATTTCTGATAATATAAGTTTTTGAGCTAACATGGTAATTTATGGCACATCTTTCGTCCAATATTCCGGAGTGTTTGAAGGCGAAAGCCTTTGATAAGTGTGGGACACTGATGACATACGGGACTGAAACGTGGCCGCTTACAATGGGCCTCATAAGAAGGCTCAAATTCACCCAAAGCGCAATGGAGAGGGTTATGCTGGGAGTCTCTCTACGAGATCGTATAAGAACCAAAGTAAACGATAATAGCTCTCCGAATCGGTAATAGTACATTGTGTATTAAGGGCGGTAAATAAGAAATTGTGAAGCTTTACTTTCACACTGCGCCGCGCTAGTGCGACGTAATGTGGTATGAAATTCCATTATTGCCCATGGGCATAATACAGCTCATTACGTTCAAGTATGCCTGCGTATAATAACACTTTTTACGAGCAGGTGTGATGAAAACTAAAATGGTCTGCTACTGGGATTATTATTATTTATATTTCGGGGTTATAACCAATATATCACGTGGCATTTAGTATGAAAACAGCTCACCTCCGCCGAGCATTGGTTATAACCGTTCGATTAAAAAAAATTAAAGTCGGTTCACCATTCTCGGAGACATCGAGTACTGTACAATCGTACATACAAAACAAAACAGTCTAATAGAACCTCCTTTTTTGAAGTAGGTTAAAAAGGTCCGACCACGATCTGCTTATGCGATTCAGTTTAGTTAGGACCTAATCTGAACTGCAATGTATCTGTTCCATAGAATAACTGCCAATACCTGACATGCCGAACCTATAAACTGAATCGCATTTAAGAGATCATGGTAGCCCTCAGGGGGGTTGAATCGCATTAGTACGTCATGGTAACCCCCCAGTATGTGCTTAGCCAAGTTGCTAATCGCTAACGCTTAGTAGCTCTTAGTTTTCCCTCTCTGTCTCTCTTTCATATTAGTGCGACAAAGACAGTTGCTACCTTTCGTTTACGATTGACGATTAAGCGTTAGCGATTGGCAACTTGTCTAAGCACCCTGATCTGAAAACGAACTCGGGTTTAGGTAAAGGCTCATCATCATCATAAATTTAAGAGCTGCGCTCTTTTCGGTGGAGCAGCTTCCATGATTCCCTGTCCAAAGCCTTTTCTTTAAGATCCTGATACGACACGACTTCCACTTTCTCTTTCAGTTGGTCCATGTATGCTAATCTTGGCCTGCCACTCTTCCTTCTGCCTTCTACTAAAAGGCTAAAAGCTAGGTAAAGGCTAGGAACCCTTTAAGGTTAAAGGCCCTTTAGATCTTGTGATGATGGTTTGATCGCCTGCGCTCGCGCACCTGTGGGCAACATGGCGCCCCCTTGATTGACGCGTGATGACGTCCATCAAACATCGATGTCGATCGACGCGTCACGGTTTATTGCGACCATTAGTGGTAACGGTCAGGGTGATAGCTTTTAATTTTGTGGTAACAAATTGGAAACGCAGAGAATACGGAAAGCGATACACGTAATTAACCAAAAATAACGAAAAGTCGTTTTTTTACTTGTATGTAATGTTTGAATTAAGATTACGCACAGAAAATTATAATCATATAATATATATTTATGTCGAATTCGCAACTCAATTATAATGAACTCATTAAGGTGCGTTTAAACCAAAAGAGCATTCGCTGTTCTAGCGCCCGTTCTACGAAATCAACCAATCACGTTTTGTGTACCGATCGAATTTCGTAGAGTGGGAGGTTAGAACAGCGAATGCTCTTTTAGTTTGAACACACCTTTCCACAACGCTGTAGGCAACTGCAATGAATTTGACCAATCGCGTGACAGCAAAAGGTGCATTTAGACCAAACGAGCATTCGCACATTCTATCTACTACTCTACGAAATTCGTTCGTTACACAAAACAAAACGTGATGCGTCGATATTCGTTGATTTCGTAGAGTGGGGGATAGAATGAGCGAATGCTCGTTTGATCTAAATGCACCTTAAAAAATACATCAACGAACTTCCGAAAGTAATACTTTCGAATGATTGGCTTTTAATACTTAATATTTTTAATACACATCTCAGGTCATTGCCATCGTTTGTTTGATTACTAATGACGCATTTTTACAGGCATCCAGACGCACATTATAAGAGTAAATACCTGTACCTACTCATATCTGTGTATTGAGTACACATATTTACACACACGAGGTTAATTCCACCGTGTTATTTTTATGTTATTAATTTATTATTAAGGCCTTATCGATATTATAATGAACTGTATTTGTAATTAGTTGAGTAAATAGGTATTATCAAACCGCGAATAGAAATTAGATTCGAAAGTACTTTTGACACGACAGTGTATAAGGGAATCTAGAATATATTCATAGTTATATTCACATATTCATAGTTAAGTGCAGAGCCTTACATACAATAGATTAATAAATCACTGTTTATATTATCAAACCGGAATGAGAAAGGGATTCGAAAGTAATGTTGACACAACAAATGACACAACATTTACCAAGAAAAGAGTTGTTTGTAGATGTAGTAAGTGATTAATTAAAATATTGTCTGTCAGTCTCTGCACTTAAACTATAAATATATGAAAATAACTCTGAATATATCCTAAATTGACTTATACTGTTGTGTCAACAGTACTTTCGAATCCCATTCTAATCACGGTTTGATAATATCTATAAACAGCTCTTTTCTTGGTAAATGTTGCGTCATTTGTTGTGTCAACGTCAACATTATACTTTCGAATCCCTTTCTGATTTCGGTTTGATAATTGTCACAAAAACGCCTGAATAGGTTAAATTGCAAGTTTGAAGAGCTACACAATCGTCAAACCGTATCTGTAGGGTTCCGTAGTAAACTAGGAACCCTTATAGTTTCGCCATGTCCGTCTGTCCGTTTGTCTGTCTATCCCAAGGAGGTTGGAACTCTTAGGGCGCCTATAGAGAGACGGCGTGACAGACAAAACCCGTGCCGCGCATATGCGTTTTACGCATATGTGCTGTCAGTACCTCTCGGGACGTCATGGGTATATAAACTATAAAAATATACCAAGAATGCCACATTGCTCTGTAATCTGGTGCAGGAACCAGTCTACGTACGTTAATAAACAAAATTCAAACGTTTCCTATCACAGGTAAGTAAAAAAAGTTATATTAAATTCAATATAAAATTAGTATGGGCGAGAGACATAGTGAAGAGACACGACGCTGAATTTGTTATCGATAGTCTATGTAAACTCTTACAACTAAACGGTGTTAGTAGAAATTCAAAATTTGTTCCCGAGTTATGGACGTTTCCTATGTATAAGTAAGTATAATTATGTGTATTTCTCTATTTAAGTACATATATATATCGTCGCCTAGCACCCATAGTACAAGCTTTGCTTAGTTCGGGGCTAGGTTGATTTGTATGAGACTGTCCCCCAAACATTTATTGATTTATTTATATTTAGCAATAATATAATATTTGTCTAGAGTGCAGACAATGAAGCAACTATACAAAAACATATAGTTTAAGAAATTCTGACTTAATTTTTAGATTTCCTATAGAACCATGTGTCAGAGAACGCTGGATAACGGCGACTGGAAAGTTGAACTGGTTTCCGCAAAAACACGACACAATTTGTTCGGACCAACACATAATAAAAGTACCTAGTCTAAGGTTTTTAATTTTTTTAGCCTATTTAAAGATCTAACGATAGTAAATGTTACTATTCTAGGTTGGCTAATCTATCAGCTTACACAAAAAAAATATCAAGCGTCTATTACAGCAACTCACGCTACCAGAAATAAAAATCACATCGTAGTCGGTGTTGGGTGAAAAATAAGAAAAAAAAATCATAACTCTGAAAATACGAAAAATCGCGGCACATACATGGGGGTGATTTGGATAGCCCTTGAGGTCCTCTACCACCCACCTTCAGTATATCGACGGTGGAAAGGAGAAACCTGTTAAGCGACATTTTGGTAATTGTGCAGGAGAGCGTTTTAAAGTTTTATTTTTAGGAAAAAAAATCGTATCACTTTCTGTGGCCGCTTTAGAGACTTGTGTTCTTTGAACGTATTTTGTCAAATTGTCATATCTATGAAATAGTAATAACGTTATTTCAATAAACTTGGAACCTTCTGAAATAAATGTCGCTTAATTGATATTGACCTAAGAATTCTCCTAAACGAGCCTTTAAGCGACCCTACGGTTTATAAATAAAATTATTTTAGTCAGAAAAGTGTCGCTTACAGGGCAAGGTAATTTGTATGACATGCAATTAACCGACAAGAGTAGCACTTGAAAAAAAAAAACTTAAGCGACTATGTATATAAATGTGTATGCTTAAGTGACACTGTCTAAATTTTAGCCAATAATTGCGTCGCTTAACATCCCTGTCTTTAAATTTGACCATTATTTCATTATACCTTAAGCGACATTGAAGTCGTCAGATCTCAGTATTACTTGGCTTAAACGACGCAGAAAAAAAAGCCGGTTCCGTCGATATATAAAACTCATTTTTGACCAAAATGTCGCTTTTTTTTTTTTTTTTTTTTTTTTTTTTTTTTTTTTTTTTTTTTTTTTTTTTTTTTTTTTTTTATATATACCACGTCGGTGGCAAACAAGCATACGGCCAGCCTGATGGAAAGCAGTCACCGTAGCCTATGGCCGCTTGCAACCCCAGGGGTGTCACATGCGCGTTGCCGACCCAATAAGAACTTGTACACTCCTCTTTTGAAGAACCCCATACTGTAGTCCAACGGGAAAACCTCGGCAGGGAGCTCATTCCACAGACGGACCGTCCGCGGGAGGAAGTTCCTCTGAAACCGCACGGTGCGCGACCATTTAGGTTGCAAGGTGTGAGGATGAGCGCCCAGTCGGTGGCGAGCGGTGCGATGATGAAAAGTGGACGTTGGCATCATGTCGAACAGTTCTTCAGAGCACAACCCATTGTACAGACGATAGAACACACATAAGGAGGCGAAGTCTCTCCTTAGACTTAAGGGTTCAATACCGCCTGTGAGTCTGGGATCGTCGACTATTCGGACAGCTCGTCTCTGAACCGAGTCAAAGGGTGCAAGCTGGTATACAGGTGCTCCTGCCCAGAGGTGACAGCAATACTCCATACGGGGTCTGACTTGCGACTTATATAACAGAAGTCTTTGCCCCGGAGTAAAGTATCCCCTCGCTTTATTGAGCACCCCGAGCTTTTTGGATGCCAGCGTAGCTTTTCCCTCTAGGTGACATCGGAATTGGACGTCGTTGGAAATGTCGACTCCGAGGATCCCAATACTCCCTGACATGGTAAGAGCTGTGTCTTGGAACTTTGGAGCCACAGTAAATGGGGTTTTTTTTAGCGGTAAACGCGCAAACTTGTGTCTTTGTGGGGTTGAACCTGACTAGGTTATCCCGACCCATAACGAGACTCTAGATAAAGTGTTCTCCGATAGACAACATGTCTCCGGAGGTCGCCGATAGACAACATGTCATTGATATGCAGAAGGAACAGCGTTGGGGATAGCACAGAGCCTTGCGGGACGCCAGCGTTTATGTCCATGCTATCAGAGCAGCTACCGTCTACTACGGCACGAATGCGTCTGCCGGACAAAAAGCTAGCAATCCATCTGCATAATCCCTCGGGCAGTCCATAAGATGGCAACTTCGACAAAAGGCCCCTATGCCAGACCCGATCGAACGCCTTCGCTATATCTAGGCTGACTGCCAAAGCCTCGCCTTGACTCTCAATGGCTGATGCCCAGCGGTGAGTGAGGTACACTAGAAAATCACCGGTAGAGCGACCGTGGCGAAAGCCATACTGGCGATCGCTTATAAGATCGTGTTCTTCTAGGTAACCAAGGAGCTTAGCGTTAACTATACGCTCCATGACCTTAGAGAGAAGGGAGGTGATAGCGATAGGCCTATAATTCGATGGATCCGATCTGTCACCCTTTTTTGGAACAGGGTGCACAAGGGCCGTCTTCCACGAAGATGGAACTTCCCGTTTGATACTGGAAAGAGCGAAGAGACGCGTTAACACAGGACACAACTCAGGAGCACAACGTTTAAGCACCACTGCAGGTATGCCGTCTGGCCCGCTCGACTTGTGAACGTTTAACGACAGCAACTCCCGCCGAACATCTTTCTGGGAGATGCGAATTTCTGGCATGGAGTGTGCGCACCGCGGGATGGTAGGCGGTATAATGCTGCCGTCATCGCTCACAGTCGAGTTCGAGGCAAAAAGAGCACCTAGAAGATCGGCTTTCTCTTTTGCACTATGGACCAGATTACCGTCAGCATTTCGCAGTGGTGGCAGGTACGACCGACAAAAGTTTCCCTCGGCAGCTTTGGCAAGTGACCAGAAGGCCCTACTCCCGGAAGGGTGGCCTGCAAGCTTCTCGCCAAATCTGCCGACAAAATCAAATTTTGCTCTGGCAACAGCTCTTTTGCAGGACCTCGAGGCAGCATTCAGTCTGCGTTTCGCATCAGAGACGTTCGGATCCTTATTAGTTACGGCCTTGGTCCAAGCCCTGTAAGCAGCCTGCTTTTGAACCGCAGCTTCTTTACAGGGCCGGTTAAACCAAGGTCGCTTCTTTGCTCCTGTAGCGATTATTGAGTTGGGAATGAAACAGTCCATTCCCAGCTGTATCGTCTCGGCGACATTAGTCGCACAGGAGTCAGGATCATCCGATGCGAAACAGAGCTGCCTCCAAGGGTACGAAGCGTAGAATTCACGCAATCCGTCCCAATCTGCTGACCCGTACTGCCAAACGCGACGAGTAGTAGTAGGTAGTAATTTGTTCGGATAAGGCAGTGATCGGACGAGCCGAGAGGTGCATTTACTGCGATGGTGTATCCGTCCGGATGCGTGGTCAACAGAAGGTCAAGCAAGGAGCTCGTATGGTCCTCGATATCTGGTATTCTCGTGGGAGAACGTACCAGTTGTGAGAGCCCATAGGCCAGAGAAAATTCGTGAGCAGACCTTCCCGCAAAGTCGGTGGACCGGGAGCCCAGCCACTCAACGTGGTGGGCATTAAAGTCCCCCAAAATCACCAGCTCCGCGGATGGGTACTGCTCAAGTACTCTGTCGGATGTCGACTGTATGTGCTCGAAGAGTCGGGTTGTCTCTGTGTTGCCACTGTGAGACCTGTAAAGGCACGCGTAGACTCTGGTGTGGCCGCCGTAGTCCACACGCACCCACAAAACTGACAGGTCCCTGTCTTCAAAGGCAAGAAGACGACGACAGCATACATCCTGCCGGGCGTACATACATACACCGGCGTGTCTCACGAACTTATCTTCGAGTGTATAGCCGGGGTACAATAGGTACGATATATCCGCCGGGCAGGATATTTGCGTCTCCGTGAGGAAAAGTATGGCTTAAAGGGTTTCTCCTTTCCACCGTCGATATCACTACTTCTTGGGACACCCTGTATAACTAGACAGAGGTTAAACAACAGGCGGTCTTAAGACCTCTAAGCCTTACCCGTAACACTTGTTGTTTAACTTTATCCTTAAAGCTAACAACTTAATGTAAGTAGGTACTTATTGTAAATATAAATTCAAATAAATGTATAAATTTTACTGTTTTTAACCGACTTCAAAAAGGAGGAGGTTTACAATTCGTCGAAATCTTTTTTTTTTTTTATGTATGTTCCCCGATTACTCGAAGACGCGTGGACCGATTTGAAAAATTCTTTTTTTGTTTGGAAGGGTATACCGTCTAGTTGGTCCCATTGTCACCGAATTCTGATCTGATGATGGGATCCTGGAGAAATCGAGGGAACTCTTCAAATGTTGTAGGCACACATGACATTTTTCATTTATTTTCGAAGACTAATCAAGTATTTGCGTCTAGTCATGAACATTTTAAGTTGGTGATCTGATGATGGAAGGTACAACTCCTTAGCAATTAGGAGTTGGAGGACAGTTCTTTAAATATAACATATTTCATATATTTTGGAAGCTATTCGAGTATTTGCGTTTAGGTGGTCATCCTTTCATGTCGGTGAGCTGATGATGGAAGGTAAAACTCCTTAGAGATTAGGAGTTGGAGGATAATTCTTTAAATATAACATAGTTCATATATTTTGGAAGCTATTTGAGTATTTGCCTTTAGGTGGTCATAGTTTCATGTTAGTGAGCTGATGATGAAAGGTACAACTCCTTAGAGATTAGGAGTTGGGGGACAGTTCTTTAAATATAACATATTTCATATATTTTGGAAGCTATTCGAGTATTTGCGTTTAGGTGGTCATCCTTTCATGTCGGTGAGCTGATGATGGAAGGTAAAACTCCTTAGAGATTAGGAATTGGAGGATAATTCTTTAAATATAACATAGTTCATATATTTTGGAAGCTATTTCAGTATTTGCCTTTAGGTGGTCATAGTTTCATGTTAGTGAAATGATGACGAAAGGTATAACTCCTTAACGATTTAATTCTTTGAATGTAACAACTGTCATACATTTTCGAGATCTATTCAAGTTTTTGCTTAGTAGTTATGACATGTTGGTTAGCGGTTAGTGATTATTTAAATAATATAGGCATGCTAAGGCTGTTACCTATAATCTTTGAAATTATTCATACCTACTGATGATACAATGTATATCTCCTCGATAATGGGATAATTCTTTGAATATTATTAAGTTATCCAGTTCAGATTTTCTGGCCTATTACAGTGCAGTGCATACTAAATAATGATTTTACACTACTAAAAAGCAAAAAATAAAATATTTTAAAATAAAAATAAAACCGCCTTCAAAAATTCGCCCGAACTAAAAAGTAAAAAATAATTTTAGTTCCTACTTCTTAGGATTTCCTACCCAAACCTTTAAACCTTTTACCCTATTCATTGAAATAAAATATTATAGCTAGGTATCCTACAGATTTCTTAGAAGTCGGTGCCAAGCCAAATATGTTCACTTCGCGAGTATATGACTGTATTTGATAGATTTTTGTCTATAGTCAAGCCATAGAACTTATGTCACACCGGTTATGCTTTCATCAAAATGACTGAGGTAGATCATTCTGTTGATAACAACATAATCGGACTGACAATAAGTTACAAAGCTCTACCTAATATATACCTATGAACGTATTTGGCTTGGCACCGACTTCTAAGAAATCTGTAGGATACCTAGCTATAATATTTTATTTCAATGAATAGGGTAAAAGGTTTAAAGGTTTGGGTAGGAAATCCTAAGAAGTAGGAACTAAAATTATTTTTTACTTTTTAGTTCGGGCGAATTTTTGAAGGCGGTTTTATTTTAATTTTAAAATATTTTATTATCATTCATAACGATGTCATTTTAGTGAGATTTTAAAAATGATAATGTTTGAATAGCTTTTTTCAAGTAACAGTTTTAGTCAAATAACTGTTGGTTTTAGTCTATCGATAAAAATATCGAGCCATACCACAACAATATTTACATTAACATGTCAAAATTACCTGACACGGTCGATTTCTATGAAAATGACAGCCAAGGCCGCCTCTATCTCTAAGGTTACACACTAAAGAGGTCCGTGCTCTGTGGTCTATCCGCAGCATAGCTCATTGGCAGTTAGTACTAGAAATTTGCAATTTAGTATAGGTATACATGCATATTCATCACGCTGACAAATTCATCATCTGTCTATGTTAGTCCACTGCTGGACATAGGTTTCTCCTATTAACAATGCGTGTAGAGGCATTAGGAGGTAAATGCCCATAATCGCCACGCTGGGCAAGCGGAAAGGCGATCGCAGTGATGTGTCCACTGATGACGCTGCTGCCCATCATCAATCTTCTATCAAATAATGGTCAATGACACTGCAATCCCTTAGTCGACTCCTACGACACCCACAGGAGGAGTTGGGGTGGTGACAAATTGTAACCGGTTGATGTATTTTTAGAGAATAGGATGGTGATTTTTTTATCTGAGGCATATAATTATACCGGGATGGTGAAGCAAGCCGTAAGTAAATCAGTTGAATTTAAACTATTTATTTATTTATTTGTATACTCATGGGGGGTAGTTGCCATAATCGCCACGGTTGGCATGCGGGTTGACGATCGCAGTGTCTTCATCGCACTTTAGGGATGCTGCTGCCCATCCCCCGGTGGTCTTGGTCGTTGTTTTCAGACATACCTTTAGTACCGTTTGGTAGCCAAAGTTTCGTAACCAGCTTCAAAATGGGAATAAAACCCTAATGGGTAACTGGCTAACTGGCTTTAAATCGGGACTTATCATTATACTGATTTGTAACCAGGTTTGTACCAAATCCAGCTACGAAATGGGAAAGTTAGCCCCGTTTCACAGCTGGCTACCAGGCGGGAAACCACATTTCCCATTTGGCAGCCAGCTACCAAATCTGGCTACCAAACGATACTAAAGGTTTTCATTCTCTACCAGTCAACCTTAGTCAACTATCGAATGGTGTAACTCTTGCTTCTAATCACAAGCATCCTCAGCTGCTGCAGCACCGTCGAACCCTTCCCAAGTTCAGCGGCATCCTCCATAGAGTCCGGAAGCGAAGCCCCGAGGGTCTCCGGAGCCAGCAGCACTAGCGATGCTGAAAGAACTGCTAGCACTCCGAACATTAGGAACGGGAGGTTGACCCACACTGTGGCGGCCTGGAAAACAAACAATAGTACCTATAATAAAATAATAAATAAATATTTATCTTGGGACATCTTATACAAATCAACCTAGTCCTACGGTAAGCTCAATTAAAGGCTTGTGATGTGGGTACTAAGCGACGATATATATAATAGATAGATATAGATACTTAAATAGTTACATACACAGCTACGACCAAGGAACAAATATTTTTGATAAATAAATACACAAACAATGCCTTCGCCGGGATTCGACCGCGGAACCTCCAGCTTCGTAGGCAAGGTCGCTACCAACTAGGCTACGGAGGCTGACAAGCTATATCGTTCGTCAGTAGACAACAAACAGTAAACACACTTAAAAACTGGCATTATTTCATAAACAGGCACTTTTAGAACACAATCTTCATTTTCATCATCATATCAGCCGGAAGACGTCCACTGCTGAACATAGGCCTCCCCCAAAGATTGCCACAATGATCGGTCCAGTCCCACCTGCCTCTAGCGGACTCCTGCGACCTTCACCATAATACAACTTAAAACCTTAAAGCTTTGGTTCGCATACGTTTTCAGTAAAAAATATTGATATTTATTAGTAATCAAGTCAAAAACCGGATCTTGGTCTTTTTTATTCGTTATATGACATCTAATATTTATAATTTATAAAATACTTACTATGCCAGGCATGAGTGGGGCTAAAATGCCTCCAATCCGGCCAATCATGGACGAATACGAGAAGAGACTGGATCTGTACCGCGTGGGGTACAGCTCGGCAGTGTACACATACAATGACGTCACGACACCGGACACACACATTTTGCCGACCAGATACACTGTCAGGGACAGCCAATAATTTCCTGGAGAAGAAAGTTGTAGTTCTCAGAGCCGGATGACGTCAACAAACGAACAGCACGGGTAAGTTTAAGTAAATAAGTCTCATTTTAAGAAATATGGTAATCTGAGGGCATTGGAAAAGGGTAAATTACAAATAAAATTAAAATGACTAAAGACCTTTAATGAAAACAAAATTTAACGTCATAATTTTTGTTTTACGAAGTTAATTTTTGTTTATAGGTAGGTACTCCATTTCAAATACCATGGCCCGATGTCACATAAAACTTTGCAGTGGCATCGGACCATGGTATTTGAAATGGAGTATAACAACTATGGGTAGTGAAAAAGGCGACAAATATTTTTTTTTACGAGCGAACAACAACCCGCACCTGCATTTTTTATATTTGCCGCCTTTTTTCACTGCCGAAAGCTGAAGGCCGAAGGTTGAAGAACAGGATATTCCATATAGTTTGTATGACTAATAACTTTCGTAACACAATGACGCGATCGTGATTTTTGTTTTGATTAAGGCCTGAACTATGTAATTATTTTCGCTATCGTACAATAGCCAAAATGTACAATAGCATTTGCGAAAAGCAGATACAACATTTCAACAGTTAAGTGTAAGTGTACCGATTACACACCATGCAAAATTACTATTCCAAACTTCAAAAGAAGCAAACTTACCATTAGAAACAAAAATAAATGCAAATTGACAGGCTCCGCTTATCAGAAACCCTGCTATCAATACAGCCTTTCTCCCAATTCTGTTCAGCAATACCATCGCAATCCAGTATCCTGGAATCTCGATAGCGTTGCATGCTGAATAGTTTATATATTTATTACCAGATATCCCTACAGAGGATATCGTTAACCCGTAGTACATTAAAATACACGTTATCCACCACACTGGTGTTATCAAACAACGCAGTAAGATCACTTTATGTCTGAAGACCAGACATACCAACCATGGCTCAGAAGCTTTCTCTTCTGTAGCTTCTTTTGGTTCTGACAATTCCTTCAAAGTCCGTTCCGATAAGGACCTTCCGTTCATTTTGGCAGCGTTTTTCAGGATAGCTAACGCTTCTTCATAGGAGCCTTTGCTGATCAGCCAGCGAACAGACTCCGGTGCGATCCAGAAGTAGATCAAGAACATAAACTTGGGTAAGTGTATCATGAGGAGCAGATGTCTCCAATACGGTTGCGTCCAAGCTAAGGGACCCAGAAAAGTTTGCCCAACAGCAAGGCATGTGCTCATAGTTACGCCAGTTATCACTCGATATTTTGGTCCAACGTATTCCATAGCTGAAATGATAGGTAGCATAGAAATTAAATTAAATTAATATATATATTACTTATCTTTGAACTAATGACATTCTTAGGTAGGCATAACATCTCACGCCTGAGACGCGGTATTAATATAGCAAAGCATCTAATACATGAAATTACTTAAACTTGACATGAAGCAATCGTTAAATGTTAAAGTCGTCGCGCAATAATTCTATTGCATGAGAATTTTGTCTCATTGTAATTTATAGGAAGTGTCGGAAGTTCCATCACTGCGTCCATCACCCACGCTATTAATTTCTGTAAGATGCAATGACTGAGGTAATTTACCTAAAATATAAGCGGAGGAGAAACTGCATGCACCGAAGAGCGCTTCAAAAAACATGATCGAAATGAAGCAAGTGTATGTTCCCGCCAAATACGTCATGCTTCCAATCCAAGCAGAGTTGAATGTGGTAAGTGACAGGGCCAGTTTCCGGCCCCATCGGTCAGATACTAGACCCATCAGCGGCAGGCAGATCATGTAGCCCAGGGTCCATACTGACCCCATCAGTGTCGGTCGCCAGTTGTCGCAAGCTAGGCCAAACTGTAATCCAATTGATAAAAAAAATGTAAAATGTTTGTGATTGACACACGGAAAACACCTTGACTGGGATTTGAACGGGATCTCTAGCTTCGTAGACAGTCGTTAGGTAGCGGCAGTAACGGCTAAATTCGATGTAACTAATACTAACAAATCGAATCGAATCGCTAAACTGAAGTTGAGTGGGGCACATTAAACGTAGAACCGATGGCCGTTGGGGTGGAAAGGTCCTAGAGTGGCGGCCACATTTCTATAACGGATTTCCCTGGGTTAAAAAAAGAACCTTGACATACCTCATAGTAACCAGAGTTTTTGTGCTCATAGACATACTCTTCACATTGCACCGTCGAGTTTCTATCAAACAACTCCGCTGAACATTGTTCGTTTGATGAATTTCGTAAGCTCTTTGGGAATCGATGACATTTGTCGAAGGAGGCGCCAGCCTTCGGAACAGCTTCTAGGATCCAGGGTGAATCGAATGAAGGCGCAGAGCTGTTTTCACATTCGGGAATGAAACATCTGGAATTAAAAGTTCTGGATCAGTATTCAGAGCAATAGATCTTTTTTTAGGGTGGGGTTTTGATACTCGTAAAAATAAGGATATGAGCAATTCTCAAACAGTTTGTAAATTTGGATCACGTCTTCAATATTAACAAAAATCGGTAGGCTGGTAGAGTCAATGATTTTGAGCAAGATCCACCACATTTTCCAAAATTTCCGAAAAAGTTTCATCACTAAAAATAGACAAAGCTAAAATTTATCTGACAGTTAACAGTGGTTAACTGGAGATTGAAGAAAATTAGCCCTTAATTTTGGTTATCAACTGACGAATAAATATACAATAAAAAAATACGTTATAATCAAAACGCATAAACTCACCTTGTTTTAACGGTCACAATAGTGAACAGATATGAATAGCACTGCACACTAAAAATCAAGGCTACTAAAGCACATAGCACTACGGCCCTTAACTGGAACCAACCAAATTGACCCACTTCTTCCACTAAAATGTGATCCAGGTTTATATCTCTTTTTTCTCCAGATGTTGCGGGCATTTTTACAAAAAAAAACCTTCAAGATCGTTGATTCTTCATTATTACCACGTATTGTTATCGGATTTTTTTTCAGTTGTTGAGTACTAAGCGTACTTATGCTCCTCGTATCGTGAGCTAATGACAGATTAAATAAACCTTTACATTAAAGTCTGATGTTTATACAATTGCCTTTATTAAACGTGACGTTCCAGCTATGTAAATGAAGAATGTCTTTGTGTTTCTCGATCCTTTCAAAATACGTCACTTGGTTATTGTGTTCACGTTTATGAAAGATAACCAGAGTGTCCTCGCTTCCAAAGAAGCAGCGTGGAAAGGCTGTTCAATTCCCATTTAGAAGTTGCAAACAATATAAACAAACCTTAAATTCAAAATGTGTTTAATTCCCAATCTAGGTCGTTGAATACTGTATGGTAGTCTTACATCACATTATAATCACCGATTAAAGCAATAAAATAGTGTAAGATTACGTATAGGTATTTAATTTACTTTTAACGGTTTGTTTACATTGTCGACAATTTCTATTGACGGTTACGCAAGCGACAAATCATTCCAGAGTATAGCCGTGCGAGGCAGGGAATTTCTAGAAAAACGCACGATTGAGGACTGCTAAACATCCAAATGGTGAGGATGGAAAAGCTGCCGCGTAGGACGATAGGAGCCTTTGCTGATCAGCCAGCGAACAGACTCCGGTGCGATCCAGAAGTAGATCAAGAACATAAACTTGGGTAAGTGTATCATGAGGAGCAGATGTCTCCAATACGGTTGCGTCCAAGCTAAGGGACCCAGAAAAGTTTGCCCAACAGCAAGGCATGTGCTCATAGTTACGCCAGTTATCACTCGATATTTTGGTCCAACGTATTCCATAGCTGAAATGATAGGTAGCATAGAAATTAAATTAAATTAATATATATATTACTTATCTTTGAACTAATGACATTCTTAGGTAGGCATAACATCTCACGCCTGAGACGCGGTATTAATATAGCAAAGCATCTAATACATGAAATTACTTAAACTTGACATGAAGCAATCGTTAAATGTTAAAGTCGTCGCGCAATAATTCTATTGCATGAGAATTTTGTCTCATTGTAATTTATAGGAAGTGTCGGAAGTTCCATCACTGCGTCCATCACCCACGCTATTAATTTCTGTAAGATGCAATGACTGAGGTAATTTACCTAAAATATAAGCGGAGGAGAAACTGCATGCACCGAAGAGCGCTTCAAAAAACATTTAGAAGTTGCAAACAATATAAACAAACCTTAAATTCAAAATGTGTTTAATTCCCAATCTAGGTCGTTGAATACTGTATGGTAGTCTTACATCACATTATAATCACCGATTAAAGCAATAAAATAGTGTAAGATTACGTATAGGTATTTAATTTACTTTTAACGGTTTGTTTACATTGTCGACAATTTCTATTGACGGTTACGCAAGCGACAAATCATTCCAGAGTATAGCCGTGCGAGGCAGGGAATTTCTAGAAAAACGCACGATTGAGGACTGCTAAACATCCAAATGGTGAGGATGGAAAAGCTGCCGCGTAGGACGATGGCGGAAAGACGCTGCAGGGATTAATCCGAACAATTCCTCAGAGCACTCCCGGTTATAAATGCGATAGAAGATGCAGAGCGAGACCACATCTCTACGCAAAGCCGAAGAATCAAGCCGATCTGAAATATCCTGGCAGTCGACGATTCGAGACGATTTACAACTCTAATCCAATGAGAATTAGGTGAACATTTCACTTATACCAGAAAAACGCGATGTCATCGAGGAAAAACCAGTTGAAATAGGAAAAAAAGCGGAATAAGCATATCATCTCGCCACCGACTGGGCGCTCATCCTCACACCTTGCAACCTAAATGGTCGCGCACCGTGCGGTTTCAGAGGAACTTCCTCCCGCGGACGGTCCGTCTGTGGAATGAGCTCCCTGCCGAGGTTTTCCCGTTGGACTACAGTATGGGGTTCTTCAAAAGAGGAGTGTACAAGTTCTTATTGGGTCGGCAACGCGCATGTGACACCCCTGGGGTTGCAAGCGCCCATAGGCTACGGTGACTGCTTTCCATCAGGCGGGCCGTATGCTTGTTTGCCACCGACGTGGTATAAAAAAAAAAAAAAAATCATTATTTCAGATATGTTTGACGCTAGTCACTAAATACGCGGCAAAGTTCATCGGAGACTTTTTTTTAATGAAAGCCAGACATCAAACTAAGATTAGCCGAAGTGTCGTGGCCTGATTTGGAGTCTAAATATCTTCGGAATCGTCTAATGTTATCCGTAGGTTAGAGTTCTATTCTAGGCTCTTCTTAAGCTCATACTTGAAAGCTTGAAAGCCTAAAGCGCTGTCAAAATTATAACCTTTTCGGTCGTAAAGGATTTGCTATAAGAATGTAAACGTTAAGCCTCCGAATGTTATTCCCAACTCCACTAACTAATATGAACTGAATGGCCAAGTCATGTTAAAACAAACAACAAAATTCAAATTCAATTACTTTATATGTTAAGAAAAACACATGTCAATAAATATATACCTATACAAAATTACAAAATTCAAAAGCCTATTTACGATCTATAAAATTAACTTAATTCTAAAAAGTGATAAAAACATACTCAAAATCTCACACAATACACATTAATTAAATAACTAAAAAGATTTAAAAGCAAATAAAACCATAATAAAATAATCTAGGCATGTTAATAATCATTATAAAATTCTTTGACGCTGCTGTAGTATGCTTTTTTCAATAAAATCGTCTTGACAAGATTGAAATAATGCTCATAGGAAGGCAACTTTTTTCAATATTTTTTTTTTGCCATTGATCTTATTTTTAAAGGTGGTATTGAGGTACTAAAAGCATTATTGAGATATGTAAGATGTTAAACTAATAGTAATTTTTTTTATTTGCGATAAATGATAACATTTATGTTAAACACAATTCCGATTCAAAGAGAGAATACAATTTACTAATATAACCATCGACATACGAGGTTGGGTATATCAGACCCCGAATATGGAAATGTCATATATGTCGGAGATATGAGTTACTAAATCTAGAAAACGATAAGCAATGTTTTGCTTGGAGTGGTCTTTGCTTGGTCCATGCAGGTTTGCAGGTAGATGATACCAACCTATGAACAGGTGGCTGGTGACCTGACAGTATAAAAGGTCACTACTGCAGTGTTCATCAATTCATTCCCGTGTTAGACATAGAACGATTCACTCTTGTCTTGTTATGTGAAGGGTTTACATTCTTACGAAGGAAGTTATTTCTATGGGGTATGCATCCTATGCATGGACGCAAGCTTAGAACTCTCCATTCGTTTTCTACTACTGCGTAGATTCGTAGATACAAGATTCTGTAACGAGTAACAAGTAGCTAGGCCTCTTAGCTCGGCTGTCATTAGGGTTCCCAATATCAGCAAGTGGGATAAAGAATCAAGGCTCACGTAACAGTGAGTACTGGTATTGCATCACATGTAAACGGTAAGGTTTAAAATCGACAACAGTTGGTAAGGTAATGATTGTTCACTATGTTTGCAGTTAAGTTTGATTTGAGTCGTGATTTAGAAAACTGCTTTGTTCTTTTTTTGTGATTACTGTTGTAAGAAAACGTGTGGGTAGGTATCCTACCCTATTGAAAAAAAAAAGAAATAAAAACAGTAATTCTAGTGATTTCAAAGTATATCAGGACCCATACTTATTACTTACTTAGTTGTGAAATACTAGCAGTACCAAAATATGGGCAGGTAGCCCTTTGTTTTGTTTTGTTTTGTTTTCGAGTCTACCAAAAATTAATTTGTGATAGTGATAAACATTTTCAATCCATGCCTTGTGTTAAAAGTTTTCTATGCGTGTGAAATTACCGTTACAGATGTTCAACTTCAAGATCAACAAGCTCACTGTCATAGTAGTCTACAGTTTCATCCATGATGAATATGCTGTGACGATGAAACGAGCGCAATTTCTTGCGATACCTATGTCCAAGAAATTAAGAATTGAAGACGCCAACTCTATGGTTATTTTGGAGCAACGGAAATTAAAGGACAGGTTTCTTTCCAATTGTTTTAATGAAAAATTAGAAGCAGTAGTTTTAACTTAGTTTTGCCTTGGGAGGGCAAGGCAGTCATTTATGGCGTGGGTTTATGCTGGTAAACCAACATAGGTATTCTATTAGGTATTCAGTTTGAAAAAATGTGTGTAGACAGACGTCTATTTAAATCTAAATTAAAATGGTGCCAAGATCATCAACACCAAATTAAAATGGATATATTGGCTACACATCATTCAAAAAAAGACTTTTCTGCCTTTTGGAAGTCGACCAATAAATTGAATGTACGGCCTGGCCTTCCCGTGAGTGTCGATGGTGTTAATGACCCGAGGGAAATTGCCAATGTTTTCAAGGAGCATTTTACTGTGAAGCCCAACTTAGACTCATGTACGAACGATGGCGTCTCTGAGGCTGTGAATGACAATAAGGTGATGACAATAATGGCCTGCGAAGTGGCGAAGGCCATTAAGTCAATATCGGGAGGCAAATCACCTGGTCATGACGGCCTCAGTGTCGAGCATCTGCGCTATGCTGGTCAACATATAGCGGGAGTGCTGGCAATGTTCTTTTCTCTATGCGTTGCACATTCTTATCTGCCCCCTGATTTAATTAAAACAATAGTTGTGCCAGTTGTAAAAAATAAGACCGGGGACTTATCTGATAAGTGCAACTATAGACCTATATCACTTGCCACTATTGTTGCAAAAGTGCTTGACAGTGTGCTTGATGCTCAATTAAGCAAAGTACTCGTGTTACAGGATAATCAATTTGGGTTCAGACCCGGACTCTCTACTGAAAGTGCTATTTTGAGCCTTAAACACACTGTTGCGTACTATGTAACTAGAAACACACCGGTCTATGCTTGCTACCTTGACCTGTCGAAGGCATTTGATTTGGTTTCCTATGACCTACTCTGGAAAAAGCTCGAGTCAGTAAACTTACCTCGTGAACTCATATTTCTGTTTAGGTATTGGTATGGAAACCAGATCAACTATGTGCGGTGGGCTGGCACGCTATCGGAGTCATATAGCATGAAATGCGGTGTGAGACAGGGGGGTTTGAGCTCTCCAGCGCTTTTTAACCTATATATAAATGAGCTGATTGTCGCGCTCAGCAACATGCATATAGGATGTCACGTGGATGGCATTAACGTTAATAATCTGAGTTATGCCGATGATATGGTGTTGCTGAGCGCGTCAGTGTGCGGCATGAGAAAACTGCTTAAAGTTTGTGAAGACTATGCGATAGCTCACGGGCTAAGATATAATGTCAGCAAAAGTCAGTATATGGTCTTTGGGGTTAGTGCTATTTTACCATCTGAGGTACCACCCATTCGTTTGAATTCGGTGAGTCTCGAGAGAGTGTATAAGTTCAAATACCTGGGGCATATACTTACCACTGACCTCAAGGACAATACTGATATTGAACGTGAACGTAGGGCCTTGTCGATAAGAGCGAATATGATTGCCCGCAGGTTTGCACGCTGCTCTAGTGACAGTAAAATTACCCTGTTCAGAGCGTATTGTACTACTTTTTATACGTGCACTCTGTGGAGCAAGTTTACAAAGAAGTCGTACAGGGCCCTACAAGTTCAATATAACAATGCGTTCCGGGTGTTGATGGGGCTGCCGCGCTTTTGCAGTGCGTCACAGATGTTCGCTGACGCGCACGTCACCTGTTTTAAAGCAGCGATGCGCCTGCGAGCGGCATGATTGCGGACAGGATTGACTGTCCGTATATTGTGCACTGTTGTGGACTTCACGAGCCCAGTAACGCTTGTAATGATAAATAAAATAAAATATAGATTAGATATATATTGTTACTAACATAGGTTTATAAGATTTATTGTATTTTTTAACATACTATGAGCCACGAGCTTGAAATAAACGTTTATTTAATTTTAATTTAAAGAACTAACGGTTGACATTTCTGTTTGTAACGTTAAGTTTTTGTGTTTTTAATACGTTTTATTATTTGCGAGATTAATTTGATTATAGTAAAGTGAAGCACAATCTTATTTTGATGTCGAGTATAAGATGAGGTCAGTGTCTAACCTCAAACTTTAGGTACTTAGTGTTATGATTAGGTCTAGCATTCCAATTATCTCAACATCTGTTCAAAACTGCTTATTGCTAGTCTACTTGAAAAAAAAAAGAAAATCAGTCGGCTTTGACTTTACTTTGTTTTTGTGATAAAAATGATATCGTACAATTTGATGATTACAGTTCAACATGGTGAGTCAGAACGAGCTGCCGGCCTGCAAGTTGTTGATGTCATGCCCGGTGGCGTAGCAGGTGTCGCTACTGCCTACCGTGAACACGTGGTGCAGCACGTGGTGTGGACACGTTGTTAATCCGCTGAGCAGTTCACATTTTTGTTGGGCTATTTGAGGTCTGAGCTAATTGGTGAAACTAATGTTGTTGTAGCCATCGAGGGTTTATTCCCTTTCGATTCTATAGAGTTGAAAAAAAAATTGGAGGAAGAAATGCAAAATTGAAACTAAATTAGACATCAATGTTACAGTTACGCAAGTTTAAAATAAACAAGTTTTATTAAATGCATTGAGATCGGTTATAATAATTTCTGAAGGGTGATGATGATGGTCATGATGGTGGTCATGATGATGGTCATGATGGTGGTCATGATGATGGTCATGATGGTGGTCATGATGATGGTCATGATGGTGATCATTGTAGTGATCGTGGTGATGATCATGATGGTGGTTATGGTGATGATCATGTTAGTGGTCATGATGATGATGGTGGTGATAGTCATTTCTCATTATGTGGGCTGTCCATAGTTTCAATTTGACTACTTTAGTTTAATTAAAGTTGTGGATTATAATTATTGGAATTAGTCATTTAGTTTGCAATCGTAGAATGAAACATTTTACTTTCAGTTTGGTTACCTTTTCTCAGACTGCATACACCATTTTATCATTCGTAATCGTAGGTGTAAAATCGGATCTATTTTTCCGTCTCCGTGCGGCCACGATTGTGGGTGGCATGCGTTTGGTTTGATGGTGTAATCGGTCGATGTGTTTTTGGTTTGGTTACCGGATGGAGGTAGACCAATTTTGTTGTTGCTGGATGGAAGCAACTGTGGTTTTGGTTACCGGATGGAGGTAGACCAACTTTAGAGTACTGTAACCCATTTGTTGGTTTGTTAAAGTGTTTCATTTGACTATTGTAGAACTATGTCTGTTACTGGCTAGTAAAGTAGTAAGTACATAGACTGACTAGTCTATTCGAATGTTAATGAAGTTGATTTTAATTCCCTGGGTTGATTAAACGAGTACCTAAATAATTTTTAAATTTAATGAATTCAAATCATCACTCATGTGAGCTTTCAATGGACCGAGAGCAAGTCCGAGGGATTGAGCGTGATCTAATAATCGCATCGGAAGTTCCGAAGCATGTAAAAGGTGCACGTGGTCTGCTTTTTATGTGCAGTATACTCTTTGCGAGGAGTAGCACTTACGCGGCTGAGATGGTTAACTTCTGATAGGTTATTGGATCCTAACAATCCGATGGACTGAAATGAAATCGGATGGTTATGATGGTTACCTGGTTGAGTAATTTACGTTTTTGTTTGAGTCGAGAGGTTGACTAATTTGAATCATTCATTAATTGAGATCATTTTGGTAATGCCACAAAAGAAGTTATTGTTGTTAAACGGGATGAGGTGACTATGTCACAATGTGAGTTTCCGATAGACATAAACGTGACTTGTGTTTCCTTAATTTTGATTTTACTGGTAACTGAAACTATCAAAATTGTCTAACAAATTGAAGTTCATAAATGATTGAATACAGATAACATTTTGTTGTTAATGAAAATACTAGAAAGCCAAGTACCACGTGAAGTAGATGAAGATTGTTGTGGCATGAAGGATGAGGTTCTCAGTTCGGTTGGTCGACCGTACCAGAGGCTTGATCGTAGCCGTAGCCCGTTAGAAGTCGGTGTCTACCTTTGCGTAGTCCGTGGGTACGCGGTGCGCGATAAGCTCTGGCGGAGGTCGGGTCTTGTAGAGACCGTAGAGTCAGGGTTGACTCGGCGATCCCTTGGGGATGCGCGTAGTGTGTGGTTATGTGATAACCAATAGGCCACGAATGAGAGACCTGCTTCCGAACGTTTGCCGTCATGTGTTTTACGTAAAAGGTGGCTATGAAAGCCAGGTGGTACTTGTCTGGTCTTGCATTTAAATTGGTGGTAATGAATTGACTTTAAGTGATCCTAAATTCAGTTGCAAAGAATAAAATTATTTTCCTTGAGTTGAGTTGATTTTACGTAGACAAATAATTTGGTCAGGAGTAACCGAGTGGTGACAAAGATTACTGATGTACGTGTTTGTTTCAGATACAAGCGAGGACGCTTGTCTTGTCAGTATGGCCGTGTCGGAGATATGAGTTACTAAATCTAGAAAACGATAAGCAATGTTTTGCTTGGAGTGGTCTTTGCTTGGTCCATGCAGGTTTGCAGGTAGATGATACCAACCTATAAACAGGTGGCTGGTGACCTGACAGTATAAAAGGTCACTACTGCAGTGTTCATCAATTCATTCCCGTGTTAGACATAGAACGATTCACTCTTGTCTTGTTATGTGAAGGGTTTACATTCTTACGAAGGAAGTTATTTCTATGGAGTATGCATCCTATGCATGGACGCAAGCTTAGAACTCTCCATTCGTTTTCTACTACTGCGTAGATTCGTAGATACAAGATTCTGTAACGAGTAACAAGTAGCTAGGCCTCTTAGCTCGGCTGTCATTAGGGTTCCCGATATATAAATATTTTTCACCTCGTATACCGCGGATTAAAAATCTCAATAAGCCATTGTAACATCCTTCATACCGTCGCATTGCATGTTCATCTTGTGGGTGGAAATCCTACGCTGCAAAACCGTAGTCTGCTTACGCGAGCACTTTCCGACCCCATTGGCTCCTGCTTTCTTGTGGCCAATGTGGCCTGCCTATTGCTATTTCAGCATAATCTGGCTGGCTATGTCGGTGACTTTAGTGCGTCTCCAGGTGCGTGCGTCATCAGGACGTCTGATGAGTTGTACTCAATTTTTTTTTTATTTTACTAAAAACTAGCAACGGAATGCCCTGGATCTCGAAAAAACAAAAAAAAAATCACGGTCACTCACTCTTGGATACATCTCAAAACTCAAAGTCGTTTGGAGTTTCTCTGCGTGATCGAATCTGTAATTGAGTAGCTTAACTTCAAACCCAGGTAAATCCACTCTACCAATAGAGTGCATATTTAATTGCGATTGCCTAGTTTTTCTTTAAACTTCAACTCTACATATTGACAGAGTAGATTTACCCGGGTTTGAAGTTACAGATTCGATCACGCAGAGAAACTCCAAACGACTTTGAGTTTTGAGATGTATCCGAGAGTTAGGTCCGACCGAGACCCATATTTTAGTCTCGGCCGAGACCGAGACCGAGACCAAGAATAAATTTGATTCTCGGCCGAGACCGAGACCGAGACTTGGTAGAAAGGACAAAAAACGTACAAATTACAATAAAAAATTCCTAGCAAATACCTATAGTAAGTCCAACGTCAAACTAAATACAGCGTTTTTATTTGGATTGTTTCTTCTTTAGAATTATTTTTATGTAAGTACCCCATAAACCGGTATTCGAATTTTAGGTATTTTTATCGATCGATAGTATGATAGGGGTCACTAATTACTCTAAATTATTCCTTCCGCTCATTTTAAAGTGAAATTGAAGTCAGTTCATGTCAATATAACACCAATAAAATCGCAGTTAGTTCGAAAGATGAGATCAAGCTCGCCAATTACCGCTCATTACGAATCTCGGCCACGGCCGAGAGTCCCGGCCATTTTTGGCCGAGAGCCGAGAGGGATATCTCGGCTCGATTTTCGGCCGAGAATGCCGAGACCGAGATCTCGGTCAGACCTTATCCGAGAGTGAGTGACCGTGAAATTTTTTTTTGTTTTTTCGAGACCCAGGGCATTTCGTTGCTAGTTTTTAGTGGAATTCAAAAAATTTACAACTCATCACTTCCGAGGTCTCCCTGTATTTTTTAATGTTGTACTGAATTAAAGACATTTCACTAGAGTCGAAAGCTCGTGTCTTCAGCCTTCAGACACTGAATAAGAATTAAGCGAGCTTTACACTCTTACAGGCTGGTGATAAAATGTCGGCAGTCGTCACTTCGCCTTCCGCGATTATCTCCGAATTACTCCGCTTGAAGGGTGGATGAAAATTAAACGTGTTTTATTCTAATTTTAGGAGTGAAAAGATCGTTAAAGCAATGTAGGAGATTACTGAATGACAAGTCTTGTTGAAAAGTAACTCGGTAACAATTTTATGAGAAGATCATTGAACCTGCGACCATATATAACATGGACGTCTAACGCCAGCTCCAAGATGGGCAGGACATAGCGCTTTTCTTAACACCGCGCATAATTTCGGCGCAACATCTTTGACAAATGTTTATAGAATGTTGCCAATCAAAACTGTGATGGACCAATCACAACTATTTTTAAATGGCAGTTTAATTTTTTATAGGTTGACATTAAATTTCATTACCGTGATGCATTAAAGAGGGGGTGACACTTGTCAACTAACATTCAGGACCGTTTATGAAAAGCAATTTAGTATGGCGTGCGGCTTCCATGTTTTATTTGTTTGTAGCACTCTACAGGAATGATTCGTAACCTAACTCATACTCGTACAAAAAAATAAGTACCCCCATATATGCTTAGGTAGTAGGAGGCTAGAGGTTTTAGTTCAGAAGTGGACTGATTATAGGTCCATGATAATGATGATGTGATATAGGTATGTATTTCCCGTTTTTCGTCACAATAAAATGGCAAATTAAGCAGCTGCGCGAATGACGCGCGTTTTTGCCTGCAAACGACACATTCCACGGCCCATTGCGTTCGTCCGCGTCGACGCTCGTGGCGTTTGACGAAAATGACAGAAAAAATGATAATGGATGCTATCATATAAATATAATGAATCGGTTAAACTCACATGTATTTAGTCTACACTACTATTTCTATAGTCTCACTAGTATTTAGTTATTGTGTTTATATGTTTCGGAGAGCCTAGCAGGCTTAGCACATGATTGGTGCGACAATATGTCGCCGCGAGATAGATCTCCCGTCCTTCACTAGCTATATTAACAAAAGAGGGACGGATAGACTATCTCGCGGCGAGATACTATCGCGCCAATCATGTGCTAAGCATATAGGTCTCCATTATCAAGCACTGAGCTCGCGTTCACGCCAGGCGACTCTCAAGCAAGGTGGCTTAAAGGCCCGGCCACGACATTGGTCTAAGGCGACCGGCTTAGCGGAAAACCATACGTGCGAGAGAGTTCCCATATCGGCATCGCGCTCTAACTCATGGATTCGCTCGACGCTGATCGCCTTACACTAATGTCGTGGCCGGGCCTTTAAGCCACCTTGCTTGAGAGTCGCCTGGCGTAAACGCGGGCTCCATCCATCAGCCTATCTCAGTCCACTGCTGACGTAGGGTTCCAATATCACAATTACTTATGCATATGGACGCATTAGGAGGTAATGCCCATAATCGCCACGCTGGGCAAGCGGGTTGGCGATCGCAGTATTGTGTACATTACACACATCACACCATCAATCTTCAATAAAATGCTCAGTGACACTTCAATCCCTTGGTCGACTCTTGCGACACCCAGTGGGAAGAGTTGGGGTGGTGTCAAATGTATTCTTACTGCCGTCACCACGCGGCAAACGCGGGCTTGATATACCTAGGCTCCCCGGAACATGTCGCGTGTAGTGTCTAAATATACGTGAGTTTAACCGTTTAATTATATTTACTGGCATTTATCTCCTAATGCGTTCAAACGCATAGGAATTAGGAGATAGCCCATGGTCCAGCAGCGGACTTATATATGCTAATGATGTAATGTGTATGTAAGGAATTCCTCATACTTGACAGTATCGGGTCTGGGTAGAACCAACCAACCCTTCAGATCATCATCACTATACAGTAGAAAATAAAGTCACTTTTTCTGTCCCTATGTCCCTTTGTACGCTTAAATCTTTAAAACTGCGCAACGGATTTTGATGAGATTTTTTTTAATAGGTAGAGTAATTCAAGAGGAGGGTTTTTATGTAGGCATAGTCCCCGTGCGAAGCCGGGGCGGGTCGCTAGTTATTTCAATAAAACTAAATATCAGACAGCGGTCTAAACAGTCTGAATCCTACAATCACCACGCCTCATTTGTCACCAAAGAAGCCTTAAAAACACGAATTGAAAACCTTTTAAGCCGGTTAAAAAGCAAGAAAGCCCGGAATCCGTCATCGTAATGCCAGTGATAAACGAGTGATCAATGAGGACTGAGGACTAGGGTTGTCAGACTTGCCAAACTTACCGTAGAACGGGGTGACTTTAAAATGCAGGGGCGACTTTGAAATCTTAGTTTTTAACTCGTACCATAAAAAGGGGTAAATAGGAATGCAGAGTAAACTGGATCGTTTGGCTCGTGACTAACAGTCCAGTTTAGAATTCCTATTTACCCCGTCTTCCTATTTACCCTGTACTGTATATACGGTACTGTATATTTGTTTACGCCATATGTCAGTTGAATCTAATCGAATTTTGAATGAGGCACTTTATAACCTAAAAGGACCAATACATTAATGTATGTTATATATGTAAAATAAATACAATTGAAATTGAATTAAATTAAATAGTGACTTTTGTGGCTATTTTACATCTACCAAAGTAAACCCATTATTTCTTAAAATCTTCCCATTTACGGCACTGTAAAATAAAGTATTGTACTGTATGTTATTTTACCTCTATAATTCTCTATACAATGTGTTACCATGACCCAGGCTTTTATGAAAACGGGTACCTCATAATACGCATTACTTTATCGGCCTCCGTAGCCTAGTTGGTAGTGACCCCTACCTGTGTGGTACCTACGAAGCTGGAGGTTCCGGGTTCTAATCCCGGCGAAGGCATGATTTGTGTAGTTGTTCCTAGGTCATGGCTGTCTATGTATTTAAGTATCTATATGTATCTCTCTATTAAATCCAATCCCACATCACAAGCATTAATTGGGCTTACCGTGGAACTAGGTCGATTTGTGTAAGATGTCCCAAGATATTTATTTTTTTATTTACGAGTATTACTGGCCGTTTCCAATTATTAAGAGTTGACAAATATTTCAATTAACTGTACAATTAATTCATTACCTAAGGTAATTTACCTTCGAACGATCAGTGTAATACGTATTACACTTGACACGTGTCAAACGCTGCAGTGGCTGCGTCATTGTCAAGTGCTAATTAACGAATCATTTTGAAGTACATTGCTTCTAACTGAACTTTTCTTCAAAAACTTATTACATTTCAAAATTAGAATTTTTAATCAAATAGTGCAAACCGTTTGGCTAATAAACTGCATCTCAATCCTCGGTCTCAATAAAAACTTGCATGATGTTAACACACTGTTTACTTTACGATTTACGAGACACATTAAGTATGCTAAAATACTTTATTTGGAACCTCATTGAAAACTTAACTTAAACAGCCAGTGAACTCGCTTCTATTACTCTCCAAATACTGTATTTTGCTATTTCTACTTTATTTTTTCATCGTTTAAACTACTGTATATATCAAAACAAAATCTGGTAACCCTAATGAGGACTGAGACGAGGGGCGAATCCGTCATCGGCGAGTTGACAGGTAAACAAAGTTTCCAAGTACATAATGATTAATTTATTTTGAATAAATAATGAGAGGAAGCGTTGAAAGGTTGGAAGATAGTAATTGATCGGTTTTGAAATATTGATTTTAGGTGACGCTTTTAGACTATATTTAGGACTAGGTAGGTATCACCGGATCATTAAGACTAATAGTAGGTACCTACCTGTACTGTTTGTCAATACAGCCAAAGTCAAAATATTCTTTATTCAATTAGGCCCAGCAACTAGCGCTTTTGAATCATTAAACTAAATAGCGAATGAGAGAAAAAAAGCTACTTCCGGTTCTAACCTTATACCACTGCCTGAGAAGAATCCGGCAAGAAACTCAGCGGGACTTTTTTTTCAAATAATAGTTTTGTAACATCTTACAGCTAACATGCATTAATTAAAAACGAAACATAACGTTGATTTAATATAAATGCAGATATACTACATTAACTAGAGATGAAGTCTCTAATAGTCAGAATAATTATATAAATATGTAAAGAGCAGCGTTGCTAAGATCTTGGATAGTCCATTTTTTAGCGATCGAAGAAAATAAGCGATCTTGACATAATATATCTTATAAATATTAGATGTCATATACTAAACAAAAACGACCAAGATCACCTAACGTCCGAGGTGGGGACCAAACCCACGTACTCAGCTTTCACGGCTGATGCCTGTAAAAAAATATTTAGTTAATAAATAATTTGATTCGTGTTTTCACAATACGTTCAATAATATATCTTTTTACTGAAACACACTTTTGAATCATCACCTTTACTTTAATTACTTGGTGACAACAGGACCATCTCGAGGCTATGTATCCGTTTGAAGAAAAACAATTTCGAAAACGGTTCACGATTCTCGGAGATATCCGGCAACAAAAATCAATAGAATTGAGAACCTTCTTTTTGAAATCGGATAAAAATAAGTTCCAGCAAATATTTTGCATTAAATTAACTAATTATGAAAGCGAAAGCGTTCGAAAATAGGTAAATTTGCACATTGTTACATATTTGCTGGACTGGAACCTATTTTCAACCGATTTCAAGTCTGCATATCGATGTATATCCGATATTTTTTTATTCTTATTTATTTAAGGCATTTGTAGAATAATATTAAGTCTGCCATTTCTATTGCTGTGCAATAATAAAAAATACGATTTATCTTACAATTGAGTCGTTTAGTTAGCAATTGTAAGTTTTTATTGACAATAAACGAAGTAAAATAAATGTAGTTGCAGTTGATTAAGCGATTTTTGATCGTCAACTGACGTTAACATTATATGTTTAAGTAGCCCCAATTTGTTTGTTAATTAGAACCTGCTACCTACTTAAGGTGCATTTAGACCAAACGAGCATTCGCTCATTCTATCCCCCACTCAACGAAATTCGTTCGTTACACAAAACGTGATTCGTCGAAAATCGTTGATTTCGTAGAGTGGGGGATAAAATGAGCGAATGCTCGTTTGGTCTAAATGCACCTTCATATTCCGCACCCACATTTTTGTCAGTGGCAGTGACGTCACGCCCCAGGCAACGACGTCATAACAAACTACACAGTTAATTAACTAAGTCTTCTTCCTATAAACAAATACATCAAACAAAAAGCGGATACCGACTTTATTATAGTTTAATAAAGTGCAGAGTTGGACAACCTAGAGCAATGTATTTAAAAGATAAGTTAATATTTATAATTGGGACACGTGGCAAGTATAGTTTAATTGAGAGGGGAATTGCAGAATAAATATTGGATGTAAATATTCCTTATTGCGCTATTAAAATAAATAGATAAATAACAAAATCATAATCTCATTTAACGAGCCGGAAGCACCCAAAAACTTAGTATTTTAGTTACCAAATAATAATGCACAAAAAATAAAAAGAGGACATTAGAGTCGTTTTTGAAACCAGTGGAGAAAAAATAGATATGTTCAATTACGAATAAGTAACATAACAAACACCTTTTGCGTTATTAGGAAAGGACCTATATCGCCACCGTAGAGATCAAAGGAGTTTAACTCAAAACTTTTTTTTTAAGTGTATTCGTGATCTACAAAATACATAGATGTCGAATATACCAGTACTCAGGAAGGTATAAATGTTGACTTCATAATTATACTGTTTTGATCTAGTTGTGTGATATAGGTACTGATTTCATTATCATTATACACATAAACATATATCTACAGTGTATTACCATGATGATGTTTTTTATTGAAACTGAGGAATGCGATGAAGAGGTTTAGCCAAACCATAACCTTTAAAATGAATCGTTAATTTTCACTTGACAATGACAGTTAGCAGCTATTCGCAACGTTTGACGACTAGGTGCGTGCAGACCGAAAGAGCATTCGCTGTTCTAGCGCCCGTTCTAAGAAATCAACCAATCACGTTTTGCGTACCGATCGAATTTCGTAGAGTGGGAGGTTAGAACAGCGAATGCTCTTTTAGTTTAACCGCACCTTAAGCAGTAGGTACACGCTCTACATTCATCGTTCGGAGGAAATAAACTTAATTGAGCGGTCTATTTAAATATTTGTCAAATGATAATACTTGAAAAGATTGCTAGTACTGCGTATTATTACCCATTTTCTTAAAAAGCCCGAGTCATGGTAACACACTCTATTAGTCTACCTCAACGGCTTAGACGACTATTAATATTATGAAGGAACGTCGATATTTGATATACATACCTACCAGTATATCCGAAGACTGAATAATATTAAGCAGATATCAAGTTCTATTTTCTTTAAACAAGAGACGTATGCCGAGGACAGGCCATAGAAACACAATTAAAACAGCGCCTGCCGCAGCGAATAGCAATGAGGCTTCGAGTTCAATTCGTCTTGTTTCGCGAACAGGCGCTTGCATTTCTGCAGCTTAAATACTTTAAATTGGATTTATTAGTATTGGTTTATTTAGTTTGCAAGTGCACGAATGAGAATTTCTATAAATAATTTTAAAATTTTAACATTGTATATTAACTTTTGGTTTATTACACTAGATTTCAACATGAATTAGGTTATCTCTATCTCAAATAGTATGAACATATTAGTCAGAACCTACCTAATGTTCATTTTTTATTACATAATAAAATTAAATATTTTCCATCACTATGCCTATGATTATACTGATTATGCTCCACTCGAATGATTTTGTTGTTGCTATGTTGATATTATTTGTCTATTGGTAGAGTGACAACATTAATAATCAACGCACTTAGCTAAAGAAGTTTAAAATTCAATGTATTTTATATTTTAATCGTATGTAGGTATATTATAAAATTTATAAATACAAAACTAAAACATTTCACTTTTGTCTTCGTCAAACGCGCCATCTGTTGAACATTTATTGTAACCATTGTAATATCTCACAAGCGCATGGAATATAACCAACAATCGGCTCAATACTTCCGCAGATGTCGTACAGATGGCACTGCAATCCCTAAAAACGCTAAAAAACGCACATTTATTTTGGTCGGTGTAAATATGTTACTAACTTATTTTTAAGTACAGAAGTGGCTCATTTTACGTCAGGTCCAAAACTTCAGAGGGCCATCTATACTAAAAAAAAGTCGTACGAGACACGTGCAAAAGGAAATTCGTAACTTGTGTCGAAAAGATCGCCACTCTTTTCGGATTTCATGTTTTTCGCACTTGTGTCGTAATGTACTAAATTATTTAACAAATTGCATTCAATTAATTGAATTAGTATACCGGAATTCAACCTTGTTACTTAGACATAAATGTGCATGCAGGGCTGGATTTAGCGGGGGAGAGAGGGGCCCCACAATAGACATTACGAAAAAAAACACTATTAAATTTTCTTTTTTCGATTATTGAAAGTGATCTACTCTGGGAACTGGATTTCAGCGAAATCATCAACGATTTTTCGGCGAAAAATTCCGTTCCTTAACGCTAAAATTTAATTTCAGATAATTCTCGTTTCCAATTATATTTATGTTTGTTAAATCGTCGGCTGACAACCAAAACCATAGATATATGAAAGAGAGAGATTTGTAACGAAGCGAAATTGTAATGAGTCTCGGTGTCTCCGAGGTCGGGTCTTTGCCACGCTGTGATTGGCTAAAGCGCTACCATATGACGCGGCACTAGAGAGGAGGCTACGTCGATAAATTATCATCCATAGATATTTGATAAGGCCAGAATATTAAGAAAAACATTAAAATCGATCTATCATTTAATAAGAAATAAATACAGATTAAAATATCACATTGGACGATGTATCTAATCTTTATAAACATTATGTTATCCGTCGCGCCCTTGTTAGCGCGAAAATACCGGCCGTCCTAGAGCCCAACGGTCTGGCCAGGGACGACGGCAAGAGGCCTGACGGAATCACGCTGGTGCCCTGGAGCATCGGCCGGCCGCTAGTTTGGGACGCCACCTGCGTTGACACTCTGGCGCCGTCCCATGTTTCGGTCACCGGCGTTGCTGCTGGCGCCGCGGCATCATTAGCCGAAAGTCTCAAGCGCCGGAAATATGCTGCTTTAGGAACCAGCTACATATTTGCGGTGTTTGGTGTGGAGACCTTGGGGCCATGGGGGCCGAGTGCACATGAACTTTTTAAAGATCTAGCGGCTCGCCTAAGAGAGACCTCAGGCGACCAGAGGGCTGGCCAGTACCTTGCACAGCGTTTAAGTATAGCTATACAACGGGGGAATGCGGCCAGCCTTCTGGGTACCTTGCCCACTGACGGCGATTTAGGCCATTTTTTTTTATGTATAGGTCATTTTATGTCGTTTAATAATAAATTAGAAAACTTTTTTCTTTCTTTCGTATGGGATCTGGTTTGTAAATAATAAACTACAGAATGTCAATTATAAACATATATTTGAATATGAACAAAGCAATTTATTAACGACATTATCTTAATTGTGGCTGGGAATCACATGAACAAATAATTATTTAGACGGTTGTACCCTTAATAAACATAATGTTATCAGCCGTTTCCGCGATGGTCACATATTTAAATAAAACAATTTCAACCTTTGACAACGGTTATTGTAAAAGGCTCAAAATAATATAATACGCGGTATAATCTCTATATTTTGTTTTACCTTTATGAAGATAAGATATTGATACAAAGGTCAAAATATGAAAGAAAAATTGAATATAATCAAATACATCAACAATTTATCGACCCTATTTGTCATCGGCACGGTCAGTCGTACCTCTAGTTCGCGGCCTGCTCGCAGCGGCCGTACCAAGAAATGACAGGACGGTTGTGAATATCGCTAGCAATTGGATACATTGCACGGTCACTTACCAAATTGCAACTTGCTTGCTATTCTAAGCCGTCAATGCAAAACGCACATACAATTTGTCACTGAATAGTTCAACCAATTGGTACGCCCAAGTAAAATCATTATGACATTTATGTCAGCGGTTTGTTGTTATATATTATTTGTAAAAATACGTGGTTTTGTCAACTAATAACTAAAAAAATCAATACTTTCATGTAGTACGTGACTCAATAGTCCTTGAAATGTTTATTTACACTCCTATTTTTACAAGCAATAACGGCACAATTTGGCATTTTGCGGATATGTCCGAGCTCATCCTGCAGTCGCGGGTAAGTTGCGACTGGCTCATAGGGCGCGCATCTGTCACACTATAAAGGCCTATCGGCCATAACGCTGCGACATGTTCCATGCCACCGTTAGCTATCTATACTGATCTGTGACCAAAACTCACTATAAAAACTGTCACTTATAGAAATCAAACTAAGAAGTGTAGGTTTTCTTGTTTAATAACAATTAACATAAATTATCTTGAGTATAATTACAACCAAAGTCCTATTTCTAAATTTTCTAACAATTCTAACTCCCTCCAAAACCAGAATCTGACAGTACTTTTTAAAAAGTCATCATGACCACAGACAAGAACCAGAGAGTTTAGGCTAAGTGCATACATTATCATATCAATATAAGGCTATAAACATAATACAAGTATAATGTTTCTTACAACTCGGCCATCCATTATAATTTAGTGAGCCCTCTCACTAACTACATGTACCTACTGTTAGATACAAAAATGCATGACGAATTCCAGAATGGATTCGTCCTAACATACTAATAGATAATCTTATACTAGTACACTTAAAATTTCCAAGCAATCAACAACAAGTAACTTTAAATTTGGTTGGTCAGTTATCACAAAGACTTCTTGAGAATAAGGAGTAACATTTTACTTTAATTAACAACACAAACAGTAATGATTTATGCAATTGATTAGTCTGAGACTCAATTTTTTTTATATAATAAACTTTAACAAAGAACATGTGGTACACACTTTGCTATAACCTGAGATCATTAATATCATCGTCACTAACAATAGTTAACTTAATATTTCTAATTAAGTTTTTATTTTTACCTTAAGTATTTATTCACAGATCATAATATAATGGATTCGTCCTAACATAGATAATCTTATACTAGTACTAGTACACTTAAAATTTCCAAGCAATCAACAACAAGTAACTTTAAATTTGGTTGGTCAGTTATCAGTATCACAAAGACTTCTTGAGAATAAGGAGTAACATTTTACTTTTATTAACAACACAAACAGTAATGATTTATGCAATTGATTAGTCTGAGACTCAATTTTTTATATAATAAATTTTATCAAAGAACATGTGGTACACACTTTGCTATAACCTGAGATCATTAATATCATTGTCACTAACAATAGTTAACTTAATTTTTCTAATTAAGTTTTTATTTTTACCTTAAGTATTTATTCACAGATCATAATTTATATCAGACTGAACTACAATAAAAGCTATAAAATATCTCTGCAATTTTGTCATATCACTCATTGGAAACTTTCTGCAAACTTAATAATAAGAGTGTATAATCATGACTTTTTGTTATAATACTTATAATGTTTATCTGATATATACATATGTATTTTATTTTAAATGTTTTATTAATCACAGCCTGCTTTAGATAGTCTGCCAAGATCTGAGATAATACCTAAACACTCATGGCCTGCTCCAGACAGTCTGCCCCAAGGGCCTGCTCTAGACAGTCTGCCAAGATCTGAAATTACCTGAACACTCATGGCCTGCTCTAGACAGTCTGCCTCAACGGCCTGCTCTAGACAGTCTGCCAACATCTAAAATTATCTGAACACTCATGGCCTGCTCTAGACAGTCTGCCTCAACGGCCTGCTCTAGACAGTCTGCCAACATCTAAAATTATCTGAACACTCATGGCCTGCTCTAGACAGTCTGCCTCAACGGCCTGCTCTAGACAGTCTGCCAACATCTAAAATTATCTGAACACTCATGGCCTGCTCTAGACAGTCTGCCTCAAAGGCCTGCTCTAGACAGTCTGCCAAGATCTGAAGTTACCTGAACACTCATGGCCTGCTCTAGACAGTCTGCCTCAACGGCCTGCTCTAGACAGTCTGCCAAGATCTGAAGTTACCTGAACGCTCATGGCCTGCTCTAGACAGTCTGCTTCAACGGCCTGCTCTAGACAGTCTGCCCATATCTAAAATTACCTGAATACTCATGGCCTGCTCTAGACAGTCTGCCAAGATCTGAAGTTACCTGAACACTCATGGCCTGCTCTAGACAGTCTGCCTCAACGGCCTGCTCTAGACAGTCTGCCCATATCTAAAATTACCTGAATACTCATGGCCTGCTCTAGACAGTCTGCCTCAACGGCCTGCTCTAGACAGTCTGCCAAGATCTGAAGTTACCTGAACATTCGTAGCCTGCTCTAGACAGTCTGCCTCAACGGCCTGCTCTAGACAGTCTGCCAAGATCTGAACACTCATGGCCTGCTCTAGACAGTCTGCCTTCACGGCCTGCTCTAGACAGTCTGCCCATATCTAAAATTACCTGAATACTCATGGCCTGCTCTAGACAGTCTGCCTCAACGGCCTGCTCTAGACAGTCTGCCAAGATCTGAAGTTACCTGAACACTCGTAGCCTGCTCTAGACAGTCTGCCTCAACGGCCTGCTCTAGACAGTCTGCCAAGATCTGAACACTCATGGCCTGCTCTAGACAGTCTGCCTTCACGGCCTGCTCTAGACAGTCTGCCAAGATCTGAAATTACAAGAACACTTATAGTACTTATAGCTTATTCCCAGAACTTTAGTTACATCATCATCATCATCATATCAGCCGAAAGACGTCCACTGCTGAACATAGGCCTCCCCCAAAGATTGCCACAATGACCGGTCCTGCGCCACCCGCATCCAGCGGACTCCTGCGACCTTCACCAGGTCATCGGTCCAGCTTGTGGGGGGCCTACCCATAGTTAGTTACATACCTCTTTAATTTTATATAAATATCAGTTCTCAATAATTGTTGTATTACATTAGTTATCTAATTATCACATTACAAATCATCATCATCATCATCATCATCATCATCATCATCATCATCATCATCATCATCAGCCTATGTTAGTCCACTGCTGGACGTAGGCCTCTCCTATTAACTATGTGTATAGACGTATTAGGAGGTAAATGCCCATAATCGCCACGCTGGGCATTACAAATACCAGAAAAATATTATTTAAATGTAGATATGTCACAATGATCACTGGATACAGGCTACATCAGTTTTCTAACTGCCTGCCTGCTTATTAAATAAATAATAAATAAATAAAATTAATAAAGATATGAACAGAATACTCATCTTTATCAGTAAATTCCCTTCTCTTGCTATGTTTGCCCATGCTTGTCCAATAACTAAATCAAAGTCATTTCTTATATCTCTTCAGACGGTAACTTATCAACTTCCATACAATATCTCTTTTTAATATATCACTGTAATTTCACATCAGTGCAGTAAATTGATTTTTTCCATAGCAATATAACTCTAGACTCATTGTATCTTATCCTTTTAGACAACATTTCAGTCAGTAGCTCAGCATAATCATCACTATTTGGAAATGAACTCATCGATTTCTGTTTCCATTCACACCAAGAAAATAGCATAGTGGGCAGAGCCTGATTCATTTAACAGATTCTCACTAAATATTGCCATCGTGTTGTAGAGGTGAAATATCATCAGCAGTGCGCTGCTCAAGCAAAAACGGCGTACGAGCACTATCTTCACGATAACTTCGTCTTGTGGAATCTTCATCGCGTTTTGAACACCTTTAAAAACGAACATAACAAGATGTTCACGTTTTCGTTTCCTTGATCGTGATCTGCTGTCTTCATCAGTGTCTTTATCGTTACTGTTATTCATATTTGGTGTTCGTATTTCTTCGTATTATCGGTTCAGTTACTTTAGTACACAAACTGGCGAATTTCCGAGCGAGTTGACACGTGAATTGTTTTATTCCACTTCTGAACTATAGAAATCAAACTAAGAAGTGTAGGTTTTCTTGTTTAATAACAATTAACATAAATTATCTTGAGTATAATTACAACCAAAGTCCTATTTCTAAATTTTCTAACAATTCTAACTCCCTCCAAAACCAGAATCTGACAGTACTTTTTAAAAAGTCATCATGACCACAGACAAGAACCAGAGAGTTTAGGCTAAGTGCATACATTATCATATCAATATAAGGCTATAAACATAATACAAGTATAATGTTTCTTACACACTACTCTTAGCAACCTCTTAAGTCAATATTGAATCAGAACTGAGATACGATTTCTATTTCAAGTAGGTATTTGTTACTTACTGAGTTTTGGTTGTCAACCGACGAAATAATAAAATAATCTATAGGTATACTTGTTTCCACAAAAAAATATTTATTGAAAAACTTGACTGAAAAAAAATGTCTACTTTATTTGGAAAATAATAGGGGGCCAGGGGGCCTCCACTCCTTTGTTGCCCCGAAGCCTCTCAACCTCTAAATCCGGCCGTGTGTGCATGTCGAATACTAGGGCATCGTCGAGCACTGGTGCATAATAAATAGCTAAAACTTCTGTGTTTACTTTCTACAAGAGTTTTGTTTTGAATCGTTTTTTAAGAGTAATCGGTAAAGCCCCCGTGCCGAAGGCCGTATTTACTTAATTAACGTTTTTTCCTAGAATTAATATTTTGTTTAGTACATCCGTAAATTCGCTGAGGGCGCAACTTTATTTTTATTGAGCTTTTGGTGTTTGGTCTACCGGCCTTTGAACTAGAAGAATACTTAATCGTTTTTTAGGGTTCCGTAGCCAAAATAGCAAAAACGGAACCCTTATATAGTTTCGCCATGTCCGTCTGTCCGTCTGTCCGTCCGCCCGTCTGTCCGCAGCATAGCTCAGTGGCCGTTAATACTAGAAATCTGCAATTTGGTACAGGTATACATATTAATCATATCAACAAAGTGTACAATAAAAACTATAGAAAAAAATTTTTTTTGGTTACTTCCCCTCCCCAACTGGTGAAGTGGGGATGATTTTTTTATTTGGTGTAATCCTATATTGTGGATTATCATTGAATAGGTCTCTTAAAAAGTTTAAGGGTCTTGAAAGAAAGTTATTTTCTAAAGTCCATATTTTCGGACATAATCGCTCCAGAAGAAAAAAAATCTAACTTTTGATCCGTAGGTCGGAAAATATGAAAAAATCATGTTTAAAACAAAATACTTTAAAATAAAACTATTTCGAACATTAATCGACCCAGCCGTTTTTGAATAACTACGGAACCCTACACTGATCATGGCCCGACATACTCTTGGCCGGTTTATTATTTTTTAAGGTACCTTATCTATTTATGTACACAATATACAGAAACACCAATAGTAAGTGTATTCCCGTTTCCTGTAAGGTTTTGGGACTCTGGGTCGCGTTTTATAAAGTTACAATTTACAATTTCGCTATTTGCCTCTCTTTCTAGCCAATATGTGCGTGCGTTAGAGAGGCAAACAGCGAAATTGTAAGTTGTAACTTTATAAAACGCGACCCTGGTCTGCTACCGCGAACACGGAAGTTCGTAAAAGAGGATTCGTCTCTGTCACTCCAACGAAGTCGTCATTAGTGAGAGAGAAAAAGTGTATCGTAGTTTTCCCTTTCTGTCACTCTTTCATATTAGTGCGACAAAGACAGTTAGCTGCCTTTCGTATACGACTGACGATAAAGATGGATTTACACTAAACGTAGCGAATGCTCATCCTATCCCCGATCCCGACTCTTACGAAATTCGTTCGCTACACTACGTAGGCCACACTGAAATTGTCGGGAATCTAGAAAACTGTATTAATTATACCCCTATTGTTTAAATTATCACCTTTCTTAACTCTTTTTGATAACAAACTCTCTAAGCTCATAATAACCCATTTTTCCTAGATCACTTTTTGTATGAAAATTTTCAGTTTTTGGAATTTTGTATGGAAGGTTTGGGAAGTTCATTGAAACTATAGATTTTTAAGAAAAAATATTTATATTGGATTTTTTTCTAGTGAGTCATATGGATACCTAAGGATATCCGAATTTCCTAACATAATTTGTTTTATGAATTCTCTATGATTTACCACGTTAGTGCGATTTAAAATTTGAGCATGGTTGTTAAAAGACGTTGATCTTTATAATCATCCATAAGAAAAAATCGAAAGCAATACAATTTGTGAAAACTATTACAAGCAGTCCTACAAGAACTGAGCTTTGTTACTAAATTTATAAGAATCTAAGCCTATTTCTGCTTCATTGTTGAGTAAGGCCATATTGAAAGTGGTGTAAAAACGCTACAAAATAAACAATTTTGGCGAAATTCGTAAAATCGCCCGACACACAATTTTCAAATGGCAAGAAATCCTAAAATACAGGTGTTAATCGAATAAATTATTCCCGAAATTTTCAGTGTGAGCTACGTAAACGTAATTCGTCGAAATTCGTTGATTTAAGCGTTAGCGATTGGCAACTTGAGCAACTTGAATAGAAGGTATTTGGAAGTTTCCGGAGGATCGAATGTTTTGGAAAATACGTTTCAACTACTAGCAACTAGTTACTATATTACTTTCTAAGTAGTATACATAAATATATACTACTTAGAAGTATTTACTACTTCTGAAATTTTAATTAATTTCTAAGAAAAGGCCAGACTCTTAGAGTTTTATTAATTTATTTAAAGTCATATACCAAAGAAAAAACGACCAAGTTCACCAACATCTGAGGTAGAAATCGAACCCACGTGCTCAGTTTTCGCGGCTGATGTCTTTGGTCAGTCTTTGGAAGTCCAACCGAGTGGCCGAGTGGTTCACCCAGTCGGAAGTTCTGAGGAATCTGAAGTAATGAACATAAAATAAACATACAGTCAAATTGAGAACATGCTCCTTTCTTAAGTCGGTTCAGCAAACGGTGTGCTAAGAGGCCCGCTCTGAAAGTTTTGAGATTGACCCACTTAGAGATCACTCAGTGTAAAGAAACAATTATTTTCTGAAAATATAACTCTGGGATAATTTTTTCGGTTAACACATATATTTTAGGATTTCATGCCATTTGAAAATTGTGTGTCGGGCTATTGCAAAATTTTCACCCATTTTTTTTATTTTGTAACGTTTTTATACTACTTTCAGTATGGTACTTAGTCAACAGTGAAGTAGAAATGAGCTTAGATTCTTATTTGGTAACAAATCCCAGTTCTTGTAGGACTGCTTGTAATAGTTTTCACAAATTTGATTGCTTTCGATTTTTTCTTATGGATGATTAAAGAGATCAATGTCTAATAACTGCCATCTCTTAATTTCAAATCGCAGTAATGTGGTAAATCATAGAAAATTCACAAAAAGTTTTATGTCAGGAAATTTGGACATCCTTAGGTATGCATATGATGATCCACTAGAAAAAAATCCAATATAAACAGTATTTCTTAAAAAATAATTATTTTTAATGGACCACCCAAACCTTCCATACTAAATTCCGAAAACTGAAAATTTGCATACAAAATATGACCTAGGAAAATTGGGCTGTGAGCTTTAGGTGTTCGTTCAATTGCATTAAAAATTTGTACACATTATCAAAAAGAGTTAAGAAAGGTGATAATTAAAACAAAAAAGGCATAATTTATACAGATTCCTAGATTCTCAAAACTTTCAGAGCGCCCTCCCCAAGTAACAAAAGCGAATCTAAAAAGGGGATATTAGATATCTAATAGACTTCGATTTGATTGTCTACCATAAGAGTAACATTGCCCCCAAGCTATCTTCAATAACGCTTATAGATAGTCTATAGTAAAGTGGGCACAACCTTGTAACTATTCATAAGTCTCCCTCTAGAAACCACGAATAGACAGAGTTAAGAATTAAACATTTTCAAATAGTCTTAAGGCATTCTTCTAGAGTCTTTCTATACTATTTATAGACCACGATATGCACTAGTAGATGGTTAATAGATAAGCTTCAGAGCTAAACAGAAGTATTTACCTGAGAAGTTTTAAAACCGAATTAACTCAACCCTGCCAACCTTAAGAAAGATTTTAATAGAAATAGACAACGATACGTATAATGGCGCATATCTCAAAAGAATAATGCTAAGGTAATATTACAAAATGGCGTGACAAATTTCTAACTTCTTATTTCATGCGCCTAGTTTTCATCGCCTAATACTGACACTTAAACTTGCAAAACTTGGTGCGGATGAAAGTCTCTCGCTGAATTTGTGTAAAACTCTCTTTAAATAAGAGCGCCCGCTTGAAATGTAATATTTAATAAAATATTAACCAAAAATAAAAATATTAAAAAAATATATATTGTGTTTATATGTTTAAGCCATTTGTTTCATTCATAATATAGTATATTAAAAAGTATAGGGCGATTTGTTACAAAGAATATATTCATAAAAGTACAAAAACAAGCCAAAAAAATAGTTCGCTACAATAATTTCACAAAATATTAGGCAGTAAAAATGGCGTCTAGTTAAACTTGTCTAGAAAAATGATTTCTTTAAAACAAACTTTCTAAAGAATAGTCTGTAGTATAGCTCTAGTAAATGACAAGACTATTTTTACTTGTTGCAAACCAAACTTCCTAGTCGAGGAAAAAACTGGTTTATGAGTGGTTTAAGATTACCTATAAACTGCCATTTTTGTATACTGTTTTAACTTCTCACAGTATTTCTAGACATCAATCAGAGAACTGGCATTTTGAGTGCGTTGTGTATCATTTTGGATGGATTAATGCAGAACGAATTCAAGAAGTTACCTTATTAAAGAAATTTGTTTTTTATTTGTTGACAATAGCAGTGTTTTACCCTACAATAAAACACATATTAAGCGAAACACCTTATTCGAAACCTACATTAATATTTGAGAGAGGCAATCTTGTTTACTATGACGTGACGGTTGCTGATTTGACTATACTCTACTCTTTTTACCCCCTCTATCAGTTTCCCGTTTGTGCCACCAGGGTAGGGATGCCCGCTCCCTCGTCATTGGTTCTCAAATTTAATCTTTTATTTACACGTTTTGCAATGTTCCACCAAAACAGTGATATAATAGATAGATAGATACACCACCGTCACTAAAACTTACACAAAGGTGAAGTGAAGTGAAAGTGCTAAGATTTGTAGTGAGTTAGTGAAAACTTGAAAAGTAACTGTGAGAGTGGAACATAGCATTTTAACCGCCAGGCAGGATTATAAAGTGTAGGTTTCGAATAAGGTGTTTCGCTTAATATGTGTTTTATTGTAGGGTAAAACACTGCTATTAAGCTTCTGCACCGTTATTCGAAACCTACATTAATATTTGAGACCTGTCTGTTATCGCCTGGTGGGAAGACACCAATGTGAATCATGTGAAAACAATTAGGTAACTGGTAAAGTTACAGTCACATTCGTGTGTGATAAGAATAAAAATATTCTTTTATATTATGATATATGGATTAAAACACATAATATACAATAATACTGTTTATTGAAAAACAACTTTAGCATACAATAATACTGAAAAACAAGCTTATTTCAACTTAATCCAGGCTTGTATTAAACCTGAATACATTGTTAAAATCTGAGTCAATAGAAAAAGAAAAAAAGCTAAACAAACCTACAAACCTGAATTACTTCGTAACCACATACTTTCCAAACACAATCTTGATACTATCCACAACTTAGAACCTTATACCTTGTGTTCACATACATTTTTAGTTAAAATATCTGATATTTATTAATAATTAAGTACAAAGAAATCTTCGGACGTGTTTTACGATATATGTCAAGGGCTATAGTCGAGATTTTTTACTCATCGAAATTTATCTTGTCTATGAAAAAACTAACATTTGTAGTGATGGGACATAAAACAGTTTTATTCCGTTATCGATTCGGTTTTATTCGATCGATTGTTTTAGACACGCGATTTTCTTATTTTTTTCTTTGATATACCCAACAATATAGAAAAATGATTGTTCGTGAATCATTTGGGAAACTATTGATGTGTACCAGTCCCTACAACGTTAAGCGGCATAATTCGCGGACTTCGTGGCGGAGTTTAATATCGGATACGTGAGTATGCGGCTTAACCATGACTGCCAGAAGTGGCGGTAAATTGAGAAAAACTAAAAAAGGGTATTTAAAAAAATGCTACTTTTTCGTGTTATTACGGGTTTTGGGTATTATTTATTTTCTTCTGATATTTACTTTATTACGGCTTAGCTTTTATATTTGGACTCCGATAATTGTAATTTGATTGGATTTTTGTGACTGGTTAAACTACGACTTGGCTATTTTATATATGGACTAAGATAAACATTGTGATTTCGTTACACTTTTGCTACAGAATAACGCAACTTGACTTAGGTATTTACGGGCCTCATTTCGTCTTCAAAAGGTTTGTTATTCTTTTAAATTAAACTCAAAAGTGTAGATAAGTGAAAAGTAAATGTCTGTCTCTTTATCTAACTTTATTTTAGATTACAATGAGTGAACCTGGACCATAGGGATTAAAGCCGCCAAAAATAGCTAAGATTGTAAAAAACAACGAACGGAAGATATGAAAAGGATTCTTTTAAATGTCTACAGACATTTAGAAAGAACCTCACCTACTTACCCATACAAAATGGAGTTGTATAAAACAACGGCAGTAATTATGGAAGTGTCGCTGTCGATAGATGTTGTTAGCAAAGTTGTAAAAAATAGTGAGAAATGTGATTGACGGAATTTCCGACACTGTTATTGACAATGCGGCTGTAACAAAAGCTTTCATCATCACAGTCACTCATGATGACACTTCGGAGGAGAGTAGTGATAGTGACAGTCACTCCGATTAAAAATTGTTAGTAGGATTAATGGCTTTTTGTCATAAAAAATTGTTTCCACACTATTACCTAATACTTATTTATATTGAGTTCGTAATTATTTCGCGAAGGAAATATTTGCTCGATTAAAGTTAATACTATTCCCATAGGTCCCATCACTATTTTCATAGACAACAAATGCGATCGCCGGTCCGCCATATTTGTTTACCTTTTTTTCTTTTTCTATTGACTCAGATCTTACATATGTAATTATGTATCTACAACAGACCAAACTCAATTGTAATAATTAACTGGTGGTAAGTCAAAAATGACCCAATGTAACATTGGATTTTTCAATTATGTTGTATTGTAATTTATTATAAATAAATCAATTAAAAATGTATCTATTTTTTATTGATTAGGTACCCTTTGCTCCTAATCTATAAGATCTTCTTACAATTATTTTTCAAATTGAATATTCAACGGGAGTAAAACATTCAGTTACAGCTAAGACGGGTGCTGATTTTCGAATTTCTCTACAGCAAACGTTTGAAAAAATGTTTTGTGAGCGTCAGATATCGCGAGCTAAGATTTCATCCAACGGAAGGATTTGTACCAAATTTTTCGAAGCTACTGCAGGATGCACTAGCTACCCGGACTAGCTTGGATGCCCGCGTCATTGTCAGACTTACAAATGTCACCATACCAAATAATATAGGGTCCAAGTCCATATCGATACCTTTAGGCTCAAAGGGCGTAAACGCCATTTTGGCCAAAATGAGTTTTGAATGCAGTTTTGTTCAGTTTTTTTTTCTCTATCGATATGTGTAGTTAAAACAACGAAATTCGACAATTTAGGGCATATACGACCCACGTATTTCTAGGAGATTTTTTAAAAGCAAGAGGCGTATTTGATACATTTACACAATTTTTTGTTTATTTAGGTAATAAGTTCAGAAATAAAAAAATACAGAGGTCTTATAACAAAGTTGTTATAAAATGTTTATAATACAAAACTAAACAAGCTCATACGACGTAGAAATTATGCTACTTAATTTAGGTAGTATGACTCTAGTAGGCTAAATTAGGTTTATACGCCCGTATCCTTGCATTGTACGTTTTAAAATGACTCATACGCCGTAACGTAGTAGGCATGCTGTGCCTCTTACGCCCTATGATAACAAAACTTTTTGACTTATATGCCCCAAGAAATGTACAAATTATGGCTTATAGGCTCGCTAAGTTATTTTATTATTTCAAAATTGCTTACGTACTGTGTACCTATACGATAGTAATGATTCATTGTCATTATCCAATTATAAAGTAAGAATGAACAGTTATTGCGTTATTAAAACTACAGTATAGAAGCGAATGACCATCATTCTAAATCTATGTATACTTACCTGTATACTGGCGTACCTATGTTGTAAGTGTGAAATGAAAAGTATAGACAGATAATGTGATAAAAATGGGAGACATTGTGTATAATGTGTATAAATTTACGTTCAATTTCAGTCGACATTTTAATTTACAGTACGCACAGTTATATTTTTTGGTTCTGTGCGTTTTAAACATAAATTTAATTTAATGATTAAGTATTTTAAAAGTCTTCTACTCCATTTAATATTTAATTAATATCTACATAATTATATGTTGGTAATTTAAAAAAGAAAGAAATGCTATGTGACAGTAAAAGATATTAAGTTGTGTCTATAGGTTTTATAAAAATCAAAAGGTAAAGATTTGTGATTATTAGTTATTAGTATTCTAAAAGCATGCTATTATATTTAATTTAGTAGTTAATATGTATGTGTTGGTAATTATAAGGAAAAATAATAGTAAATGTACCTTACATTACATCTAGCGGATATTATTGAAAGAAATATATTATATAATAAAGATGTCATTATTAATTGCTGTTTGTAAGAAGCTCATCAAAACTTTCATCTGGAGTATAGCATTTTATGGGTGTCAGGCGTGGGCCATGACGAAAAAGGACAGAGAGATAGTGGAAGCATTTGAAATGTGGAGCTGGAGATGAATGGAGAAGATAAGTTGGACAAAAAATATCACAAATGAAGAAGTGCTTAAAAGAGTGAATGAAAAAAGGAGTTTGCTAAAGATAATAGAAAATAGGAGAGGGAAAATGTTTGGTCACCTTATACGACATGACGCTTTGATAAAAAAACATAATAGAATGAAGAATTGAACGAAAGCGAGGAAGAGGGAGACATAGAGGAATTTACATGAAACAAATAAAAGAGAAAGTAGACGTTGTGTCGTATAAAGAAGTCAAGGAGGTGGCTTTAGACAAAGTTAGATGGATACAGTTACATTCATCAGTTACGCCGACAAGAGTTTGACTCTTAAATTTATGATGAATTGTTGTTTGTTTTACTGGTTTCATATCGCATTTTAATCTGGGCTTTGGTAGTAGCTTCATTGTCCAATAACGCCATTAACATTATTTAATACCCTAAAAAAAATATAATCAGCAACAGCATAGCCAGTGTAGACATTTTTTTAAATAAAAGCAGCAACCTTTTAATTGATTGTAAGTATTTTTTTAACCCCACGGTGTATTATACACCCATTCAGAGCATTGCCTATGTTATGAATGAGTTTATAAGACCGATTATAACTATAGTAATTGTGATATACGCCCCATTTAGACCAAAACTCTAACGTTTAGTAACCAATACTCCCTACATTTTTTGCATATTATGTGAAGTTTAAGGGCGTAAGCGCCATTATTTCAAAAAGTTAAGGGAGTATAACACACCCTTTTTCTTTATTTATTCATTTATCCTAAATGATTGATATTCAAAATGTTTATCTTAAAAATTCAAGTACGTTGGCCAAAATTTAAGTTATTCTGCCAAAAAACAAAGAAGTTATGATTTTTTTTCTAAAATACTTTTCTTTTTTTGCTTCTCCTGTAAAGTGGCAATTTGGCGTTTACACCCTTTGAGCCTAAAGGTATCGATATATTTTAAGTTTTGAGTTAAATGCAAACAAATAACCGTTTTTAATTCAATAAATTAATAGGGTTTCCTGATTTTGAGTTAAATTCTAGCCCGACTGTATTTAATTCATAATTCATTTATTGTATATAATCATGTGTTACACAAGGTCTTATTGTATAATAATAGTATAGTTCACATGAACCCTGTTTGGGTATTGGTAATTTTACACATTTAACTAAAACTATACATAACTAAAATTAGATTCTTGCAACGTGCTCTTTCAATGTACTTAACAGAACGTAGTAATTTAAGTATTAACATTTACAATAACGTTAATATTTTAAGAGGCACAATCAGTTTTTGACCCAGAAATTGGCCAAAATATTATTGATGTATAAGATACAATACAATCGTTTTTATTAACAGATAGTAAATTAAGGTCATATACCCTATGACCTGAATAAACAACAATAAGATAGAGGCAGGTTTTGAACATTCCTAAAAGCTATTTTCATTGATGAGTACCACCTTTTTTAAGCAATTCTACTAAGGTACCGGTATCCCGTATAGGTACGTCTTTACGTTGTTTACTTTTGAAGTTTCATTGGAAATAGCCTTTCATGAATATTTTACAAACGTATGTGACGCTAGGTTGACCTGCAAACTGCAAATTACACTTAAATGTACACTTAAACGGTCGAATAGGACAAGCTTACTTTTTGATGCAGGTCAATTATTTATCTAGCAAAATCGGCTGCTGAGGGTGTATTCACATTAACGACCACGAGCGACCACACGACCATAAGCACCACTTATACTAACGATGATTTTCGCCAGCTAGAAGTAACAAATTCTTTTGTTGTTGGGACCAATTTTCTATGCTTTCTGTCCATCCCCACATTTTCCTGCTTCTAGCATCAACTCCTGAGCCTGGGACGGGGGATGACCTGAGGCTGTGTCTATCAAGGCCTGATCTAGAGTAAGTACAAGTATTGTGAATGGTGGGGCAAGGGCTCGATTTTTGAGATAAGCTCTCCAAAAAACTATCGGCCACAGGGGGGCTACGATCAGGTAAATTCCTAGAGCTGTATTCATTGCGTGTGCTAATACTTGAGGTATTAAGAATGGTGGTGGGAATATCCAGGCTAGCTGGTAACGCCACGTTTGACTGAATGCATTGTGAAACTGGGCTTGACGATCTGCCGCGTTCAGTGATACATAATTAGGCACTTCATACGCCCTTGCCGACACGAGGTGTACTTCCGGCATGTCCCATTTCGAGAATATTTTCACTGTTATTATGGGTAGGAGAAGGAGATTTCACTCTGAAACGACAGGCAGGCGAGACAGGCGGTCTGTTTTGCAATCGAACTTACCGGGGAGATAGTGAATTAGTAAATTAATGTTGTACTGGTCTACTAGATGAAACACCTTGTAACATAGATTCATTAGGGAGGATGACAGAGTTCCCCCTTCGTTCCTCAGGAAGGCAACTACAGGCTTGTCGTCGCTTTGTATTATCATGGAAGAGTATGGGCATTTAGGATCGCGACATTTCTCTTTGATTTGAATGGAGACTTGACTCTTCTTGTCCTATCTTCTTATTGCCCCCATCATTTTATATTTTCATTGTTTATCCACAATGATAGTTCGAGCAGCGCTTCCATTAGTATATATAGGGAACCGACAATATATGGACTGGTGAAGGGGATTCGCACCAAATGCTAACAGGGCTCTGTGATTGAAACGGCCACGGAGTACTGGAAAGCGGACAAAGTTTAGGGAGCCCACAATGCTTTGAATTTCGTTTGAACAAGCGGCTTTTCGCTTCAAAAACGGCATTTATTTTCAGGGCCAAACATTTCTTTAATGGGAAGTACTTTTTGTTGGCATGAGGGTACCAACAATTTTCCAGGTATTCTATGGCCCTCCGAGGGGTAAGGATAGACTTAACATGATTGACCTGCCAGCCCAAATGGTCTAGAATTTGCACCGTTTTTAAGGCTTTTCGTGATAAAGGCCGAGGTTCTGATTTGGTAGGAGAAAAAAGTCTAAATTAACTAAAACTCGAAAGGTCTGGGCAACCCAATTGGTCAGAAATGTCCTTAAGGCAAGCAGGTCATCTGCAGCTGTTGAAAATCAGACTTTGAACAAATTCAGACTCGCTGGCTGCGACAGGCAGATGGAAATAGGCGTTTGACAGATCTATTTTTACTAGCAAATCTGAGGGCTGAATGAACCCTGAAATTCGGTGAAATTTTCACCAACTTGAACTTTACGATCGGTAAGTATAGAATTAAGATTTGAATATTGGACGTTAAGATCAGTCGCTTTTTGGGATTAGGAACATCGACGTGACAAAAACTACGAGTGTAATATATAGCACGCCCGTCTCAATAATTCTTTGAATTGTTTCCTGCATTTGGCAATGCTAACGGGGGCCTTAGGTAAAACGAATTTCAAAACTATTTAATCAATTTTAATAGTGAGCGTGGAATATTTAATGATTCTTTCCGAAAAAAAAATAAAAACTGACCCGCTTGAAAACTGTTGCAGTCAGAATTTCCTCTTTTGATTAAAGTCCCTGCGTGGGAAGTTTTGACCTAGTCGGGTAGTGTTTTTATAGGCTTGTTTTGTATTTATATTGGGGCCTTGGGGTCTCGGGCCCAGGCTACGCTGGCGAGGCTTTCCTTGACCTTGGCTATTTGCAATTATTCTGGATGGGCGAAAGGGATCGCGCCAGCCCATTGGTAAAAAGTTATAATTGCCTTGCGCAGGCAATTTTAAGAAAAGTCGAGGTATATTCATAAAGCAGCTTGACTCGTGTGTGGGCCCTTTTTGAGCATTACTACCCAGATCAGCACTTGCTTGCGCCGCAGGCTTATTTTGGGTTGGCGTTCAGACCAGCGACAAAGTTTTTGTAAGAAAGGTCAAGGCATATTCATGAAGCAGTTACACTGGTCATAAATGCCCTGCGTGGGCCCTTTTTAGGAATAACTACACAGATTAGCACATGCATGCGCAGCAGGCTTATTTTGGTTAGGCGGTGAGTCCGGCCAAAAGTTTTTGTAAGAAGAGTCTAGTCATATTCATAAAGCAGTTAGATTGGTCATAAATACCCTAGGTTGGCCCCACAGACAACATAACCTCAAGACGTAGCATAGCCGGGCGACCCCCTCTGTCACGCATACGGTGAATTCACTCCATATTAGAGCCACGCCTCCATTGCTAACTTCAGTCTGCGGCCGGCGTTCATGGGATAGTTACGAAAGTTTTAACGTGATTTACGTCATGCAAAATGCATTACTGTTGCGTGAAATTGTGTGGCAAGAATACAAAAACATCTAGTGTGCGAAAAGATGCTATTTCGTTTCACAAGTGAGCATTTTTTTATAAATTTCAATTAAAATTAAAAATAGTTTAAGCATAAAATCTAGTGCACTCGTTGATGTCTTTTTACAAAGTCTCTTTCTAATACTTTGCACGAAGTATAACTCCCTCCTTGTCTAGCGTAACGAGCAGGTAGGGCGTCTGAACTAGGGATGACCGTAGAATATGTTTGTTTACTATCGATAAGGTAACTAAAGATAAATTAAAATATTTATTCTCAATCGTAACAAGCAACAGACTCTGCGGTGGAGTCTCCGTATCCGAACTAGTGATGTCTATACCTGCAGTCTGTTTACTATCGATAAGATATTACTCAAATAAATTCTGGTTTAGTGTAAAGTGTAGAAGTATAATTTTCAAAAATACTATTATGTTAAATAATATTGTGTATTTTCACTAAATGCCCAAACATGAAAGAAATGTGGATGAATGCTATAAAACGGTCACATGATTGGTTTCCTGCTCCTAGCAGTGTGATATGTTCTTGACACTTTAAATCGAAATACATATTTCAAATTAACAAAAACGAATAATATACGAATTTTATATACAACGTATTTTGTATATTAATATTTGACTGCAACTTTGTCTGCGTGGATGATGATGATAAAATAACTATCCTTTGTCCTTTCCCGGGTCTTAAACTATCTCCATTCCAAATTTCATCTAAACCGGTTTAAACGTGAAGATGAAGACACAGCAGACAGACAGCACAAATATTTGTTTCATATAAAATGCATTTCAAGCTAGCATCATAAGCTAGTACATAATATATCTTCATCTGCGGGGATGATGATGATAATGATGATGATGATGAATAAAATATCGTATGTCCTTTCCCGGGTCTAAAATAATCTCCATTCAAAATTTCATCTAAATTGGTTCAGCGATTTAAGCGTGTAGACTCAGTAAACAACACCTCAGCAGTTTTGGCAGCATCGGTTTAAATGAAATAATTGTCTAAAGCTACGTCTTTAGGTTATGTTGTCTGTGGTTGGCCCTTTTTGAGCATTACTACATAGATTAGCACTTGCTTGCGCAGCAGGCTTATTTTGGGTTGGCGGTCAGACCGGCCAAAAAGTATTTGTAATAAAGGTCTAGGTGTATTCATAAAGCAGTTAGACTAGTCATAAAATACCTGCATAGGCCCTTTTGTGAGCATTAATACACATTAGCACTTGCTTGCGCAGCAGGCTTATTTTGGGTTGGCGGTCAGACCGGCCAATATTTTTTTTTTTTTTTGTAATGAAGGTCTAAGCATATTCATAAAGCAGTTAGACTGGTCATAAATGCCCTGCGTGGGCCTTTTTTGAGCATCACGACATAGATTAGCACTTGCTTGCGCAGCAGGCTTATTTTGGGTTGGCGGTCAGACCGGCCAAAAAGTTTAGGAATTTTCACCGTGTTTTTCCAATAACAGTTATGTGAGCTCGGGGTATCTTTCTTATGGACTCTTTGACACTTAGGCAGCGGGGGATACAATCTCGTCTTTGTCGGATAAGGTCAGCGCGGTGACGACATGTTAGTTGCAATTATTACAGATATATTGATTTAAACTCTCACGATTATCACTCGTACCTATTTTAAGACCAGTTTGTCGTTAAAGCATCATTAGGGATCTTATGAAAACTACCCTCCATAAAAAGATCTGATTTTATTTTCTAACGCCTGAAAAGACAGCTCATCAGCAGTACGAGACCATGCTATTAATGTGTAGCGGCACTATATGGAAATTGTACTGACCTTGCGAAGGTGAGTAAGAATAAGTCCAAGTAAGAGCACTAACAGTTTATTTAGAAGGGCACAGCATTTGCACAGTAAGCAGCAGAAAGCACAGGTTACTTATGGCTAAAAGCGAGATAGTTTGCGAGCGTATTACGAGCGTAAACAATACAAAGCGCAAGGCGAAGCGACGTGCGTTCGGTGCATAATCTCGCGGTCGACTGGCGGGGGCAGGCCAGCGTCGCAGGCGCATTCTAACGGTGTTTGCATTGGAGACATTAATACTGTGCGTTTTCCTGCGACGACTACCTTACGACCCGACAACGACTTTTACATAGCAACATTATTTTATTATTACATATTATGTTTAAAGCTGTACTCATTATGTATGTATGCTAATATTTATTTTGTGTAGTTTATTTATATATAATCATATTTATCTAAACACTTGGTTTCACTTCACTAAATACACTACACCACTCCCCCCCAGAGACCGTCAAGGTCGATAATAATTGGGGGCTTTCACTAAACGTCCTGACCGAGTTTTCTTCGCGTTATCTGTTTCCACTGGAGGCTGTGCACAGTTTCTGATTGCTTGGCCGGTATCCTCGGTAAGTACGTAGGCTGGTTTTAATCTATCCACTGTTACTGTTACTGATTTACCATTTATACGTAGTGTGAAAACTTTTTCATTTCTTTTCAGAACCTCGTATGGCCCTTTGTAGGCAGGTTGCAGAGCTCCTTTGACTGCGTCATCTCTTACGTACACATGGGAAGTGGAACTTAGGTCCTTGAACATGAAGGTGCTCTTCTTGCCGTGGTGTGAAGCAGGTAGAGGATGTAGTTCTCGAGCGACCATCCGGAGTCGTGTTATGAAATCTGTTAAATCAGTGCTTGTATTTGAGGATGGCTGCATTAGCTCACCTGGTAGTCTGAGAGTTTCACCATACAATAACTCTGCTGACGATCCTTGTATGTCTTCCTTGAACGCACTGCGAATACCAAGTAGGACCAACGGTAATGATTCTGTCCAATCTGACTGGCTATGACAAACTATTGCTGCTTTCAGTTGTCTGTGAAGTCTCTCTATCATTCCGTTGCAAGCAGGATGATAGGCTGTTGTACGCCTATGCTGGAATCCGATCATCTCTGATAAAAGTTTAAATAACGCTGATTCAAACTGCCTGCCTCTATCAGTCAGTATGTCTGTAGGGCAACCAAAGCGTGCTATCCAACCAGAGATGAAGGCCTTAGCGACAGTTTCTGCTGATATGTCTTGAATCGGTATAACTTCTGGCCACCTGGTAAATCGATCTATAGCAGTTAGACAGTATTTGTAGCCCTCAGATACAGGTAGGGGTCCAATGAGGTCAATATGAACAAACATAAACCTGGCTTGCGGAAGTTTAAACGAGCCAACAGGTGCGGAAACGTGCCGTGTAATCTTCGATCGCTGACATTGATGGCAACATCTGGCCCATTCTCGGCAATCTTTATTCATACTTGGCCAAGCGTAACGCTGTGCAACCAACTTCACCGATGCGTTGGCTCCTGGGTGGCTAAGAGAATGTAGGCTTTCGAATGTTTGCTGTCTAAGTGGCTTTGGTACGTAAGGTCTAAGGTTTTTATTACTGCTGTCGCAATATAATGGCAAGTTGCTACCTGGAAGGTTTACATGCTGTAGCCGAAGAGACGTGTCGCTTTTCAGTAGTTGTTTTAATTCGGGATCGATCTGTTGGGCTTTAGCTAACATTTCTAATGGTACTGGCGAGGCTATCTCTTCTACACGAGATAGCGTATCGGCCACTACGTTGTCTTTTCCCGATATATGACGGATGTCTGTTGTAAACTGACTTATATAGTCTAGATGGCGATATTGCCGCGGGGAGCAGTTGTCTTTGCGGGTACTGTAAGCAAAACATATTGGTTTATGGTCTGTATACACTGTGAAGTGTCTTGCTTCCAACATGTGTCTGAAATATCTTATTCCTTCGTATATAGCTAGGAGCTCTCTATCGTATGGCGAATATTTCTGTTGTGCCGGATTTAACTTACGGCTGAAAAACGCTAGTGGTTCCCAGGCCTTGTTTTTATATTGTTGGAGTGCCGCACCAATTGCCGTATCAGAAGCGTCCGTGACGAGCGCCATCCTTGCATTTTGATCTGGGTGTGCTAGAAGCGTTGCACTGCATAAACTTTCCTTACAGTTCTCAAATGCCGTCAGGGACTCGCCATGAATGTGCACAGGATGGGAACCTTTGACGGAGTCGGTCAAGAGCGCGTGCAGAGGTGCTTGAATTTTTGCAGCGCCTGGGATAAATTTTCGATAGAAGTTTATCATCCCCAGAAATCGCCTTAGCTCTTTTACTGTCTTGGGTAATGGGAATTCTTTTATAGCTTCTACCTTTGCACATAACGGTTTTATTCCGGTTGATGAGACGCTGTATCCCAGGAACGTAACTGCTTGCTTCCCGAAAATACATTTGGACGTGTTTATAACCATGCCGTAGTCCTTGAGCTTCTGAAATACCTGGCGAAGATGGTCTTCATGGTCTTGTTCATCGCGCGAGAAAATCAAGAAATCATCCAAGTACGCGTAACAGAAGTCCAGGCCCCGTGTAATTTCGTCAACAAACCTTTGAAATGTTTGGCCAGCATTACGTAGCCCGAATGTCATAAATGGGAACTCGTATAAGCCAAAAGGTGTTGTTATTGCGGTTTTTGGTACGTCTTCTTCGCATACCGGTATCTGGTTATACGCCTTTACTAAATCAATAGTGGAAAACACTTTGCAGCCCGATATATTGTGTGTGAAGTCATGGATGTGGCGGATGGGGTAGCGGTCTGGAACTGTACGAGCATTTAGCATGCGATAATCGCCACATGGACGCCACCCGTTATCTTTTTTTGGAGCCAAGTGCAAAGGGGATGCCCATGCACTTTCAGAGGGCCTTGCAGTACCACACTTCAACATATCTTCGAACTCCGCTTTCGCGATCCTTAATTTATCCGGTGCTAGTCGCCGAGGTGCACCACTAACTGGGGGACCGGCTGTTGTCCGGATGTGATGAACGGTCCCGTGGGCTATTTGCGTGCGGGTCGCGCATGGTCGTGTTATTTCGGGGAAACTCCGGAGCAGATTGTTGTATCTGCAGTCACCTTTGAGGAGTTTAACCGACGAAATGGTATTTGATGCTGGTACCGGCGTCCCTGCTGCTGTTAGTGCCGTTGCGATGTCGATAAGGCGTTTATTTTGGCAATCGACAAGTAGACCATGAAAGGACAAGAAGTCGAAGCCAATGATAGCCTTCGTGACGTCTGCAACGGTAAATATCCATGTGTATTCACGCTGCAAGCCCAGATCCAAATTAAGGACAGTAGATCCATATGTATTTATACTAGATCCATTTGCAGCGTAAAGTTGGTAGTCTGACCTGGTTCGACGTTCACGGAGCGCGGAGCGAGGGAAGACGCATAGATCGCTGCCTGTATCAACTAAAAATTGCATCTTGCTCCTCTGATCCATCACAAACAGGCGACCAGGTGAAATTTGACAGTCGTTGGTCGCCATTATCGACTGCCTGTGGAGTTTCCCGCTTTGAAGTCACAAGGTTTTACGCATCTTGTTGCTTTGCCTCCGAATTTATAGTGAAACCAACAAACGGGGAATCTTCTATAGTTTGATTGCGACCTGTTGTTATCACGTTCTCCATTAAATTTCGTCGACCTGCGATTACGCATTGAAAGTGCCTCGACCTGGTTAGTAAGGGCTTCCAGTTGCTTTGCCATTGTCTCGAGTACGGGAGTATTTCCAGCTGACGAAGTGCTAGCGGCCGCAACTTGTGGGGTTGCCGGGGCAACGTCGAACACTCTATCCGCTAGATCTGCAAGCGCCTCTGAATTTGTGTCTGTATGGGAGGCAATGGCAGTTTGGATGTTAGACGGGAGACGACTTGTCCAAATTGCTAGCAAGAATTCTTCAGGCACTTTCGGTCCAGCTAGGCATTGTAAGTGACGCAGAAATTGTGATGGGCGACGATCTCCGAGTTCTTCGTGTAATAATAATTGCTGAACTTCTTTTTGCCTCGATTTTGACAGGCGCTTTATCAGCTCGCTCTTTATTTTCTCATACTTGCCTTTGGCTGGTGGATTCATGATGATATCTTTCACTTCAGCAGCATATCTATGTTCCAATGTAGATTGCACGTAATAGTATTTTGTGTCATCATCTTTAATACAAGCCAAATTAAAGTTTCCTTCCAATTGAGCAAACCATACCGCCGGTTCCGCAGGCCAAAATGGTGGTGGTCGTACACCGATACGACAAACATCGTGGAGTGTAAATGGACTCACTGAACTGGTCCCAGCGGTAACGGGCGCGGGCGGCGTCTGGTTGTTGTTTGCTGCGTTTTCATCTCCGCCAGCCATCTTTTATTAAGTAATTTGTTGCTTACTTTATCTGCTGATGTTCTTCGGTTCGGGGTCACCAGTGTAGCGGCACTATATGGAAATTGTACTGACCTTGCGAAGGTGAGTAAGAATAAGTCCAAGTAAGAGCACTAACAGTTTATTTAGAAGGGCACAGCATTTGCACAGTAAGCAGCAGAAAGCACAGGTTACTTATGGCTAAAAGCGAGATAGTTTGCGAGCGTATTACGAGCGTAAACAATACAAAGCGCAAGGCGAAGCGACGTGCGTTCGGTGCATAATCTCGCGGTCGACTGGCGGGGGCAGGCCAGCGTCGCAGGCGCATTCTAACGGTGTTTGCATTGGAGACATTAATACTGTGCGTTTTCCTGCGACGACTACCTTACGACACGACAACGACTTTTACATAGCAACATTATTTTATTATTACATATTATGTTTAAAGCTGTACTCATTATGTATGTATGCTAATATTTATTTTGTGTAGTTTATTTATATATAATCATATTTATCTAAACACTTGGTTTCACTTCACTAGATACACTACAAATGCGTCAGAAACATAAATTATTTAATTAGTCATTTGTCTCGAAGCCTACAAAGGCCGGTTGGGAGCAGCAAAGCTTATGTACTTCTGAATATCGGACGCTTGTCCAGTTTTCGGAATCAAAATGTTGAACAGAGATTATAAGGTCAATATGAGCGGGCGAGTATTTTGGAACGGATGGTTCTTCTAAAACATCGTTAAATGCAACTTTAGTGTCAAACCGTTTTCTTTAAGAACAGTGGGTTCAAATTTCTTCAGCCTTCTTATTTGCATGAGAAAGGTACATTACTTATGGATTGCAACATGTCACTAATACAGATCTGGATACCGCTAACCTTCTATGGCATCGTTACGCCGCCTTCGGCTCCCATGCCGGAGTAGGTATAGTCTTGAATCGGACGATGAGCTAGTGCTTGATGCACTAGATGTGTCCGTCTTCGTTATTTTGCAAAAACTCTGCAAAATAAAATAAGATTAATAACAAATTTTTATATTCGAACGGTAAAACCGTTAAGACTTTAAAATATATTTCACTTACAAATTCCAGGAATTTGTGACTGAACCGTACGTCTCGGTAAACGAGACACCAATGACGAGGGAGCGGGCATCCCTACCCTGGTGGCACAAACGGGAAACTGATAGAGGGGGTAAAAAGAGTAGAGTATAGTCAAATCAGCAACCGTCACGTCATAGTAAACAAGATTGCCTCTCTCAAATATTAATGTAGGTTTCGAATAACGGTGCAGAAGCTTAATATGAAATAATGTAATGGTATCATCGCAACTTCGCGCCGCCGGCGTGCGCACATGCGGAGTAGTCGCGAGACGCACGTCTTGATATGTTGAATTGCTTGGTGTATCCACGGTTCACGCGGCCGATTTGTAGCAGTTTTAATGTGTTATGTTTAGTTTTATCAGTGTATTTGAAGAGGGCGGAAAGTTTATTTTTTGTGGATCGTATTTAATTAGATAGATATATTTAAATTATCATATTCGTACCTATCTGTATAAAGTTTCCCCGATTTCTAAGAATGAACATTTGACACGCATTGTTTATTTATTTATAGGTAGATGGAACCATTTCGTAATTAAAATTATTGTCTAATCTTTATTTATTATTTTAATAATCTTACCCGCTAAATTCATGAGTCGCAAATCAGAATCGGAACTCCTTTTGCTCCTTCTCTGTATTTTCTTCTATTTTTAAACTATTTTTCTCTCCGACGAAAGCCACCAGATCTTTCAATTTGTTTTACTGTATCAATTGCATAAAACCAGCTGATCTAGTAAAATTGCACTTATTTACATTATCTTTAAGCAAATAAACACTGGAACCACTATTTCACTAACATATTATTAGACTTACTGAAAGATATCTACAAAAGTAGTTTATGTAGACTTTAGTCTTTTTATAAACAAACATAAGAATACCACTAGCTAATACGGAATATCTGTAGAAAGTAAAATCTTAACATTTACCATCTTATCTAATAAAATACTGGAAAATAGGTACCTTAAAAAGCCTAAGCTTTATTAACTATTTATAGAACAATATGTCCTAAGATAATCGTCATACCTAGAAATGTACTTAAAATACGTGTTCTATAGATCAAATCATCTAAAAAAATCAAATATGAGAAAAGATTTACTATAAGGATACTTTTTCTTCATAGAAACCATTTATAGAAAGCCCTTATCTAAAAATAAACTGCGAATAGACTATCAATAGATAAATTCGTTTTAAGCCTTCAGGCCCATGTTACTTGGGATCGTATCTAAAATATGACATTTCCATTCACTACAACGCCCACGTCACGCACAGTGCACGTTCTGCTCACGGATCCGGTGTGGCTTGGCTTTAAGTATGCGTCAACGTCGTGGCGGCAGCTCATGGTTCGGCTACTAATCCCTTTTCACCATCACGTATGAATGTTAAATGATATATATGTATATGTCCTCTGCGTACAGCTTAAATATTACCAAGAGCTCTCATGACGTCAATCCGAGGTTACGATACCAACGTCACGTAGACGGGTGTGCGATGAGTTCCCGCCGCGAACTAGGAATAAATGGCGCAAATCATTTGTCAGCCTCCGTAGCCTAGTTGGTAGTGACCCTGCCTACGAAGCTGGAGGTTCCGGGTTCAAATCACGGCGAGGGCATTATTTGTGTATTTATTTATCACAAATATTTGCTCCTTGGTCATGGTTGTGTATGTATTTAAGTATCTATATGTATCTATCTATTATATATATCGTCGCCTGGTACCCACATCACAAGCCTTAATTGAGCTTACCCGTGGGACTAGGTCGATTTGTGTAAGATGTCCCAAGATATTTAAATGTGTTGGATAGTAGGAAAGTTTGTGGTGAACTGATGAAGCTTGGTTCCACACTTTGAATAGTAGAAGGTTGCAAAGAAAGCATCCTGCCGATGAAGCTTCTCAGATCAAATCTGCATAATCTTTTGCCAGAAGTGTGGAAAACCTTGCCGATCTCGTATTGGGTTTTGTATTTATCAAAAACGTTGCTGCCTTTGACACTTGTTTAATTCATACGTAATAGACGCAATCATCTGTAATAGCAGTAGCAGTGGGCGGGGCACATTGCAGTCAGAAGCGATGGCCGTTGGTGCGGAATGGTTCTCGGTGGCACTGAAACAAATGCTGTTGATTTCACCAGTTGATTGGTATATTTAATGTACAATGTTCTTTGTTGATTTAACCAGAATTCTGGTATTAAGTTGATAGCAAGGATTTGTTACATATATCAAAGTTTCCTGGTAATATAGCCAACCTAAGTCACTTTGGTATTTTTTTTTTCAGTGTAGGCCCCCCACAAGGTGGACTGATGACCTGAAGGTCGCAGGAGTTCGCTGGATTGGATGGCGCAGGACCGGTCATTGTGGCATCTTTGGAGGCGGTCTATTTTCGCAGTGGACGTCTTTGGTTGCTATGATGATGAGACGTAAACGATGATAATGGTGATAGTGGGCTACGATAGGATGATGATGAGGAAATGTTGTTTAGCCCAAACGGCATAATGCCCGAGTAAAGGTGAAGGTCGCCGGGTGGTAATGTGTCATCAAGGAATACACGGTCAAGCGTGAGCGGCCAAGGGTTCCGTACTTATAGATTGCATGTATGAGAAGCATCACAGCAGGGATATACCATTTTTCAGTTGAAAGTAGAATAAAGGTAAACAAACCTGCTAACTTGAATTATTTCAGACCACAATCTTGGTTTTATCACCAACTTAAAACCTTAACCCAGAATTTAAAAAAAATGTGCGCTCTAGCGTATCGCTGCGTAGAGCAAAAAATGTTGTCTTTAATAAAACTACAAAAAAGTGGGTCAAAAAGTATGTACTTATCTTAAAATATACACTGCCAAGATTATTTGTTAAAATTATTGATATTTATTAGTATTAAGGTCTCTGCCCACTAGACAGTATCATACAATGACCGTAGCATGAACATATCAGACAAAAAACTATTCTTTGCATTGAAAAGTATGAGACCGTGTTGGCCGGCGCCGGAACGTCCTAGTGGGTAAAGTAGACCTTTAACGTAAGAATATGTGAGTGGGTTTAGTAAAACGTCCCACTTTGTCGTTTGGCATAAAGCCGCTTTGTCCGTTTATTCCCATGAAGATACAAGGAAATCTCTCTTTATGGTAAGCGACAAAGTGGGACGTTTTTCTAAAAACTAACACATATATTATCTGCGAAAGTATTTCGCGATATATGCGACAAATACGTCAAATGCTATGGAAAGCCAGCCATATTTGTTTATTTTTATTTTTGTAGATTGGTATACGAAGATCGTCAAACAAGATGTCAAAAATGTCAAAATACATGCCGAAATCGTCATAATAGCAGTGTTTTACCCTACAATAAAACACATATTAAGCGAAACACCTTATTCGAAACCTACATTAATATTTGAGAGAGGCAATCTTGTTTACTATGACGTGACGGTTGCTGATTTGACTATACTCTACTCTTTTTACCCCCTCTATCAGTTTCCCGTATTTGCCACCAGGGTACCAGGGTAGGGATGCCCACTCCCTCGTCATTGGTTCTCAAATTTAATGTTTTATTTACACGTTTTGCAATGTTTCACCAAAACAGTGATATAATAGATAGATAGATACACCACCGTCACTAAAACTTACACAAAGGTGAAGTGAAGTGAAAGTGCTAAGATTTGTAGTGAATTAGTGAAAAGTAACTGTGAGAGTGGAACATTGCATTTTAACCGCCAGGCAGCATTATAAAGTGTAGGTTTCGAATAAGGTGTTTCGCTTAATATGTGTTTTATTGTAGGGTAAAACACTGCTATTAAGCTTCTGCACCGTTATTCGAAACCTACATTAATATTTGAGACCTGTCTGTGAATCATGTGAAAACAATTAGGTAACTGGTAAAGTTACAGTCACATTCGTGTGTGATAAGAATAAAAATGTTCTTTTATATTATGATATATGGATTAAAACACATAATATACAATAATACTGTTTATTAAACAACAACTTTAGCATACAATAATACTGAAAAACAAGCTTATTTCAACTTAATCTAGGCTTGTATTAAACCTGAATACATTGTTACATATGTAATTATGTATCTATAACCGACCAAAATCAATTGTAATAATTAACTGGTGGTAAGTCAAAAATGACCCAATGTAACATTGGATTTTTCAATTATGTTGTATTGTAATTTATTATAAATAAATCAATTAAAAATGTATCTATTTTTTATTGATTAGGTACCCTTTGCTCCTAATCTATAAGATCTTCTTACAATTATTTTTCAAATTGAATAATCAACGGGAGTAAAACATTCAGTTACAGCTAAGACGGGTGCTGATTGTCGAATTTCTCTACAGCAAACGTTAGAAAAAGTATTTTGTGAGCGTCAGATATCGCGAGCTAAGATTTCATCCAACGGAAGGATTTGTACCAAATTTTTCGAAGCTACTGCAGGATGCACTAGCTACCCGGACTAGCTTGGATGCCCGCGTCATTGTCAGACTTACAAATGTCACCATACCAAATAATATAGGGTCCAAGTCCATATATTTTAAGTTTTGAGTTAAATGCAAACAAATAACCGTTTTTAATTCAATAAATTAATAGGGTTTCCTGATTTTGAGTTAAATTCTAGCCCGACTGTATTTAATTCATAATTCATTTATTGTATATAATCATGTGTTACACAAGGTCTTATTGTATAATAATAGTATAGTTCACATGAACCCTGTTTGGGTATTGGTAATTTTACACATTTAACTAAAACTATACATAACTAAAATTAGATTCTTGCAACGTGCTCTTTTAATGTACTTAACAGAACGTAGTAAATTAAGTATTAACATTTACAATAACGTTAATAATTTAAGAGGCACAATCAGTTTTTGACCCAGAAATTGGCCAAAATATTACTGATGTATAAGATACAATGCAATCGTTTTTATTAACAGATAGTAAATTAAGGTCATATACCCTATGACCTAAACAAACAACAATAAGATAGGGGCAGGTTTTGAACATTCCTAAAAGCTATTTTCATTGATGAGTACCACCTTTTTTAAGCAATTCTACTAAGGTACCGGTATCCCGTATAGGTACGTCTTTACGTTGTTTACTTTTGAAGTTTCATTGGAAATAGCCTTTCATGAATATTTTACAAGCGTATTTGACGCTAGGTTGACCTGCAAATTAGGGTCTGTTAAGATCGCAGATTTGTACACTTAAATGGTCGAATAGGACAAACTTACTTTTTGATGCAGGTCAATTATTTATCTAGCAAAATCGGCTGCTGAGGGTGTATTCACATTAACGACCACGAGCGACCACACGACCATAAGCACCAGTTATACTAAGGGTGTTTATAAGTTTTTAACGATGATTTTCGCCAGCTAGAAGTAATAAATTCTTTTGTTGTTGGGACCAATTTTCTATGCTTTCTGTCCATCCCCACATTATCCTGCTTCTAGCATCAACTCCTGAGCCTGGGACGGGGGATGACCTGAGGCTGTGTCTATCAGGGCCTGATCTAGAGTAAGTACAAGTATTGTGAATGGTGGGGCAAGGGCTCGATTTTTGAGATCAGCTCTCCAAAAAACTATCGGCCACAGGGGGGCTACGATCAGGTAAATTCCTAGAGCTGTATTCATTGCGTGTCCTAATACTTGAGGTATTAAGAATGTCACTGTTATTATGGGTAGGAGAAGGAGATTTCACTCTGAAACGACAGGCAGGCGAGACAGGCGGTCTGCTTCGCAATCGAACTTACCGGAAGATAGTGAATTAGTAAATTAATGTTGTACTGGTCTACTAGATGAAACACCTTGTAGCATAGATTCATTAGGGAAGATGACAGAGTTCCCCCTTCGTTCCTCAGGAAGGCAACTACAGACTTGTCGTCGCTTTGTATTATCATGGAAGAGTTTGTTAGGTAATGGCAACAACATTTTAGGGCATTTAGGATCGCGAGCATTTCTCTTTGATTTGAATGGAGACTTGACTCCTCTTGTCCTATCTTCTTATTGCCCCCATCATTTTATATTTTCATTGTTTATCCACAATGATAGTTCGAGCAGCGCTTCCATTAGTATATACAGGGTGTTTGGTTAGCGGTGTCGGAGCTTTTAAGGGCTTAAACTACAATCAATTTCATCGATAAATTAGAAAACAATTTTTTTTTGTGCCAACGATAATTAAATGGCGGCCATTTTAAAATTTCAAACAGACGAATACGGGCGCACGTGATATTTCTGGAATTATACGTTTGTTATCGGTCCTATCCTTGCAAAAAAAATCTCGTTAGAGAGCTCATTAGATAAGCAAACTAATTAAGCTAATCATTTGACTCAATTGTGAGAACAACAAGGCTAATAAAAAATATTTTTATTAAAAATAGTAAAAAAATCACCTTAATTTTTCAATTAATTAAATTTTTCATGAAAACAAGGTCGTTAAGATAGGTTTTTGGTATCGTTATTTGTTAGTACAGGATGTTAGCTAAAACACAACACCATAATTACAGTTATACCTTAAGTACTTTAGGAATTAGAAGTGCTCAAACATGCACTGAATGGATGGAATGCGGCCACTTCACTAGTCAGTACACTGCTGACATTCATTTGTTTATGGATTTTGCATCGGGAACGCTAAATGCAGCTGTTTTGGTGTATGTTTGAGCATTTGTAATTCCTAAAGTACCTACTTAAGGTATAACTGTAATTATGGTGTTATTTTTTAGCTAACATACTGTACTAATAAATAACAACACCAAAAACCTATCTTAACGACCTAGTTTTCATGCAAAATTAATTTAATTGAAAAATTAAGGTGAATTTTTTACAATTTTTAATTAAATTTTTTTTTTATTAGCCTTGTTGTTCAAATAGTTGAGTCAAATGATTAGCTTAATTAGTTTGCTTATCTAATGAGCTCTCTAACGAGATTTTTTTTGCAGGGATAGGACCGATAACAAACGTATAATTCCAGAAATATCACTTGCGCCCGAATTCGTCTGTTTGAAATTTTAAAATGGCCGCCATTTAATTATCGTTGGCACAAAAAAAAATTGTATGGTAATTTATCGATAAAATTGATTGTAGTTTAAGCCCTTAAAAGCTCCGACACCGCTAACCAAACACCCTGTATAGGGAACCGACAATATATGGACTGGTGAAGGGGACTCGCACCAAATGCTAACAGGGCTCTGTGATTGAAACGGCCACGGAGTACTGGAAAGCGGACAAAGTTTAGGGAGCCCACAATGATTTGAATTTCGTTTGTACAAGCGGATTTTCGCTTCAAAAACGGCATTTATGTTCAGGGCCAAGCATTTCTTTAATGGGAAGTACTTTTTGTTGGCATGAGGATACCAACAATTTTCCAGGTATTCTATGGCCCTCCGAGGGGTAAGGATAGACTTAACATGATTGACCTGCCAGCCCATATGTTCTAGAATTTGCACTGTTTTGAAGGCTTTTCGCGATAAAGGCCGAGGTTCTGATTTGCTAGGAGAAAAAAGTCTAAATTAACTAAATCTCGAAAGGTCTGGGCAACCCAATTGGTCAGAAATGACCTTAAGGCAAGCAGGTCCTCTGCAGCTGTTGAAAATCAGACTTTGAAACAAATTCAGACTCGCTGGCTGCGACAGGCAGATGGAAATAGGCGTTTGACAGATCTATTTTTACTAGCAAATCTGAGGGCTGAATGAACCCTGAAATTCGGTGAAATTTTCACCAACTTGAACTTTACGATCGGTAAGTATAGAATTAAGATTTGAATATTGGACGTTAAGATCAGTCGCTTTTTGGGATTAGGAACATCGGCGTGACAAAAACTAGGAGTGTAATATATAGCACGCCCGTCTCAATAATTCTTTGAATTGTTTCCTGCATTTGGCAATGCTAACGGGGGCCTTAGGTAAAACGAATTTCGAAACGATTTAGTCAATTTTAATAGCGAGCGTGGAATATTTAATGATTCTCATCTTTCCAAAAATAAAAAATAAAAACTGACCCGCTCGAAAACTGTTGCAGTCAGAATTTCCTCTTTTGATTAAAGTCCCTGCGTGGGAAGTTTTGACCTAGTCGGGTAGTGATTTTATAGGCATTGGGGCCTTGGGGTCTCGGGCCTAGGCTACGCTGGCGAGGCTTTCCCTGACCTTGGCTATTTGCAATTATTCTGGATGGGCGAAAGGGATCGCGCCAACCCATTGGTAAAAAGTTATAATTGCCTTGCGCAGGCAATTTGAAGAAAAGTCGATGTATATTCATAAATCAGCTTGACTCGTCATAAATACCCTGTGTGTACCCTTTTTGAGCATTACTACCCAGATCAGCACTTGCTTGCGCCGCAGGCTTATTTTGGGTTGGCGTTCAGACCAGCGACAAAGTTTTTGGGAATATCCAGGCTAGCTGGTAACGCCACGTCCGACTGAATGCATTGTGAAACTAGGCTTGACGATCTGCCGCGTTCAGTGATACATAATTAGGCACTTCATACGCCCTTGGCGACACGAGGTGTACTTCCGGCGTGTCCCATTTCGAGAATATTTTGTAAGAAAGGTCAAGGCATATTCATGAAGCAGTTACACTAGTCATAAATGCCCTGCGTGGGCCTTTTTTAGGAATAACTACACAGATTAGCACATGCTTGCGCAGCAGGCTTATTTTGGTTTGGCGGTGAGTCCGGCCAAAAGTTTTTGTAAGACGAGTCTAGTCATATTCATAAAGTAGTTAGATTGGTCATAAATACCCTGTGTTGGCCCTTTTTGAGCATTACTACATAGATTAGCACTTGCTTGCGCAGCAGGCTTATTTTGGGTTGGCGGTCAGACCGGCCAAAAAGTATTTGTAATAAAGGTCTAGGTGTATTCATAAAGCAGTTAGACTAGTCATAAAATACCTGCATAGGCCCTTTTGTGAGCATTAATACACATTAGCACTTGCTTGCGCAGCAGGCTTATTTTGGGTTGGCGGTCAGACCGGCCAAAATTTTTGTAAGAAAGGTCTAAGCATATTCATAAAGCAGTTAGACTGGTCATAAATGCCCTGCGTGGGCCTTTTTTGAGCATCACGACATAGATTAGCACTTGCTTGCGCAGCAGGCTTATTTTGGGTTGGCGGTCAGACCGGCCAAAAAGTTTAGGAAATTTCACAGTGTTTTTCCAATAAAAGTTATGTGAGCTCGGGGTATCTTTCTTATGGACTCTTTGACACTTAGGCAGCGGGGGATACAATCTCGTCTTTGTCGGATAAGGTCAGCGCGGTGACGACATGTTAGTTGCAATCATTACAGATATATTGATTTAAACTCTCACGATTATCACTCGTACCTATTTTAAGACCAGTTTGTCGTTAAAGCATCATTAGAGATCTTATGAAAACTACCCTCCATAAAAAGATCTGATTTTATTTTCTAATGAAGCTAAAAACAGCTCATCAGCAGTGCGAGACCGTGCTATTAATGCGTCAAAAACATAAATTCTTTAATTAGTCATTTGTCTCGAGGCCTACAAAGGCCGGTTGGGAGCAGCAAAGCTTATGTACCTCTGAATATCGGACTCTTGTCCAGTTTTCGGAATCAAAATGTTGAACAGAGATTATAAGGTCAACATGAGCGGGCGAGTATTTTGGAACGGACGGTTCTTCTAAAACATCTTTAAATGCAACTTTAGTGTCAAACCATTTTCTTTAAGAACAGTGGGTTCAAATTTCTTCAGCCTTGTATATACGAGTATCTCGCTGCTCAAGTTGCCCTCTAATTCATCTTCTTATTTGCCTGAGAAAGGTACATTACTCATGGATTGCAACATGTCACTAATACAGATCTGGATACCGCTAACCTTCTATGGCATCGTTACGCCGCCTTCGGCTCCCATGCCGGAGTAGGTATAGTCTTGAATCGGACGATGAGCTAGTGCTTGATGCACTAGATATGTCCGTCATTATTTTGCAAAAACTCTGCAAAATAAAATAAGATTAGTAACAAATTTTTATATTCGAACGGTAAAACCGTTAAGATTTTAAAATATATTTCACTTACAAATTCCAGGAATTTGTGACTGAACCGTACGTCTCGGTAAACGAGACACCAATGACGAGGGAGCGGGCATCCCTACCCTGGTACCCTGGTGGCAAATACGGGAAACTGATAGAGGGGGTAAAAAGAGTAGAGTATAGTCAAATCAGCAACCGTCACGTCATAGTAAACAAGATTGCCTCTCTCAAATATTAATGTAGGTTTCGAATAACGGTGCAGAAGCTTAATATCGTCGTTTTTAACCCTAAAAACCTGCTCAATTTAGTACTACTTGATAATGCATACTTTCTGCAAAAAATTAAAATCTTCATTTTAATACTGACCAGTATCTAGTCAGAAAAACTTCTGATGTCACAAATCTCAAAACTGAATCTAAAGCCACCTTATTTGCTTTTGAAATACAGCTTATAATTGAATGAATTTACGGATCCAAATATGATGATAGTGCACATTTCCGCTCAGGTTAAAGAAAGTCGTATGTGCTTTGAGATCTCGAAGCTCATAGGCTGTTTATTTAGCAAGGATTTTCATTACCAAGGGCGCAAAACTTGTTTTTACAAACGTGATTCGCACATGCCGCGAATTGTTGCTTAGCGTGGTTCGTTTTTGGGTTCCATGTGATTCCTTGTGTGGTGACGGCAGAAAGAATACACTTGTCACCATCCCAACTCTTCCCGTGGGTGTTGTAAAAGTCGACTGTAGAAGTGTCTGACTGTTCATTTATTGAAGATTGAAGATTGTCAGCGTCATTATTAAGGTGCATTTCGACCAAACGAGCATTCGCTATTCTAACCCCCTGCTCTACGAAATTCGATCGTTACGCAAAATGTGATTCGTTGATTTCGTAGAGTGGGGATTAGAAAAGCGAATGCTCGTTTGGTCCGAATGCACCTTTACATTTTCGAAGTTTGTGAAAGAGGTCTATTCTACTCATAAATAAATGAGCTTTCCGTGGCGTTCGGGTGTTTCTCAAAATTACAAATTTTCTTTGTCACCTCCATTGTATGAGTAAGTGTCAGGTGCTTTAGCTGGCAGTCCCAATAGATGGCACCTCAGAACAAGTTTGAATGTCACATATTGGGACTTTGAAATATTAACACTCAGCCCTAATAAATGTCAGCCTGTTTTAAAATTATGCAAGGAATTTACGAGTAGATATAAGCTAATCATTTCAAAGTTGGGATATGAATCATTAAAGGCACATACATTTATCTTTGTTTAAATGCCCTAATAGTTGATTTCATCTTATCGATGGCAACTCAAGCTATGATGACGAGTATTGGTACAGCGTCGGGTACTAATACTTCTACGTTATAATGGATCTCTAAGTCAATTTGTGTAAGAATACCCCATGATATTATCTTATATATTTATAAGAGCGAGATAAGAGCGATCCCTACTCTGAATAGAGCCCGACATGCTTTTGGCCGGTTTTTGCAACCAATGTTTGATAATTAAAATGATAAATAGGTGCGCAGGTACGTTATTCCTCGGTCTCGGTACACACGTTTTAAATCTTCTCGTCTTTGTACCTCAATACATAAAGCTACATAATTATTATGTTATGACGTAAAAGTCACCTTAAGTGTCTTGAGAATGTAGATAATATTATCTTATTGATCGGGCCCTTGCGAATACACTTTGACGCCCTATAGCTGCAGATTTCTAAGAATTAACATTTGACAGTTTAGAAATGAGCCTTATACAGGGCGTCCCACGGCGATGCCACATGGAGGGAAAGTACCTTAAATATCATAAATAGCGTATTTTGCTGAAAGAAGACTATAAATGCTGTGAGACCATAAATGCAATGTCGTACTCGAAACGTCAGAGCCAAATGTCGAAGTATATTTATCATCACAGTGGGGACTTAATTGGGACTTGGTTGCCATTTAAAAAACAAACGACTGATTTCCGTTTTCCTTAATCATTTTGCTTTTACCTACACCTATATGGTTAATATGTTCTAAGAAATTTTCCTCAAATTTATTAACATTCACTTGAACAATCCGCATATTCATTAGATTTTTTACATTAGACATCAAAACATAAACAAGAAATCAATCTTAGAGAGGTTATTACCGTATCACTCGAAGGTCAGGAAGGACGCGGTTATACCACTGCCATATCGGCGTCTTTGTTACTCATAATCATAGTATAACATTACAGTCTGTGCGGAAACTGATGGCATATAAAGGGAAGGCACGCCCATAATGTCTCACGTGCCTATACTTTCCGAACTATTCAAGTTTCAATGTTCTGCATTAAAGCTCCTACGTGCATAGTCTCACGAACCTTTATATCAGCAAACTTATTGTTACATTCGGATAACCTTTTAAACTATCAATCGCCGAGTAATTGTGCCCTTTGTATAAAGGAAGAGGCGCCCTCACCAACCGCAAATATAAGTATGTTTATTAGATTCCGTTTTTTATACAAATTGAATTTGGCTGTTAAGTTTGAACCAGTTTTTAATAAATTACACGGGTTATGATGATGAGCCTGGCATATTTACATATTGGTTCTACGAGTTTTTTGTTCATAGTGCGTCGGTTGTTAATTTATGGGTCCAAAAATTAATTAAAATCTAGTTTATGAGGTGTATGACGATGTTTTGCGTAGCGAAACAGTTTTATTGTAAGGAAATCGACTGATGAATATTGAATGCTGTATCAGTACCTATTTCATTAAGCGATTTAATTGTAAGTATTTACCTTAATCATCTTTAGGTTCGGCTTATATCGGATTTTCGCTACAATTGTCCTGTTTTTTGTGACAATTGTATATTTGCTTCGCAAAAAGATTATTTGCTGCTGATTTATTAAAGTTCCTGCACTACATTTTATGTTGGTGGCAGACAAATGCACTGCTCTTCCGATGGTAAGCAGTAACTGTAGCCTACAGACGCCCCTGATTGTCGAAAAACGTCGTAAATTTACAATTGTAACACCTGTCAACGTGGTGAAATAGGGCCAGGATGCTTAGCCAAGTTGCCAATCGCTATCGCTTAGTAGCGTATCGTAGTTTTCCCTCTCTGTCACTCTTACATATTAGTGCGACAAAGACAGTTAGCTGCCTTTCGTTTACGATTGACGATTAAGCGTTAGCGATTGGCAACTTGTCTAAGCACGCAGGTCTCTGGAGAAAAAAAATCTACTTCCGGTTCTGACCCTACACCACTGTTTCTGAGAAGAACCCAGCAAGAAACTCAGCGGGACTTGTTTTTTTTTTAATAATAATTATTATAACATCTTACAGCTACGTATAACATGCATTAATTAAAAACAAAACATAAAGATTTAATGTAAATGCAGAAATAGTACATTGACTAGAGATGAAGTCTCTAATAGACAGAATATATTAAATCTGCGACCATATATAGGTAACATGGACGTTTAACGCCAGCTCAAAAATGCCCCCAAAATTAATTGTTCAATTGTGCCAAGTTGGGCAGGACATAGCGCTTTTCGTGACACCACGCATGCTTCGGCACAACATCTTTGACAAAAATGTTTATTAAATATCGAAAATCAAAACTTTGAAATGAAATGAAATGAAATGAAATAATTTGAAATAAAATGAAATAATTTTTATTTTGCTTGAAATATGGTACAAAAGTTGTTTAGACAATATTATAATAGGCAACACATATTTCACCATCATCGGGCATGCAAAAATAATATCTTAGCCTACAACTAAAACTAAGTCTATATTATAGTCAAGGCCAACTTCAGTCAAAAGATGACATGTATTCCTCTACGGAGTAAAAAGCCTTTTGTACAAGCCAAGCTTTTAGTTTTGCTTTAAACATTCTCAAAGACAATAGTTTAATATCGTTATCTAGTTTATTATAGATCTTGATACTCATGCAAAAAGTGTTTCTGCTGTACAAAGCTGTTCTTTTGGAAGGTATTGCTAGCCTGTCAGGGTATCTTGTATTAAAATTACATACATCATTATACGTCTTGAAAACTTCTGGATGCATTTTTACAAATAAACATATTTCGTAAATATACATACAAGGCACTGTCATTAACTTAAGGTCTTTGTACAGGGGTCTGCAAGATGTCATAATATCATCAATATCACATATTGCTCTGATACATTGTTTCTGAGCTATCAGTGCTCGGATTGCATGGTGCGAATTTCCCCATAAAATAATAGCGTATCTAAGTAAGGAGCAAACATAGCCATGATACGCTTGTATGGCTGCCTTCTTGCTACAAGTTTTCACTAACCTCCATAAAGCATACACAAATGAATTTATTTTGCCACATACCTTATCTATATGATCTACCCAAGAGCACTTGTCGTCCAAAATAATGCCCAAAAAAATTGTTTGACATGATTCTCCTATAGGTTCATTGCCGAGGGATACACTAAGTGGCTGCTTTTTAGCATTGTGATTTATGAATTGCAAGTATGTGGTTTTCCTTATATTTACATTTAAATTGTTATTATGCATCCATGTTACGATTGTGGAGATTGTATTGTTGATGTCATTATTATAAGTATTTATGTCAGATAGTGGAATAACAATAGATATATCATCAGCAAAAAGTATGCAGTCAAATTCTGTTACATTAGGGAGGTCATTTATATATAATAAAAATAGCAGGGGTCCTAAAATACTTCCCTGCGGTACCCCGACTCGGTTTACTTTAGTGGAAGATTTATGTGTTGTCACAGTATTATTATAATTGGTATTTGATACTTGCACAAACTGAGTTCTATCACATAAGTAAGTTTTTAACCACTCATTTGCCGCACCTCTGATACCGTAAAGCTCACACTTTTTCAGGAGAATGTCATGGGACACAAAGTCAAAAGCTTTACTCATATCGAAGAAGACGGCAGTAACCGGCTTGCTTTTGTCCATGTAGCTCATAACTTTATTCATTAACGAGAAGGCAGCTAATGAAGTCGATTTTCCTTTTTGAAAGCCATACTGTTCGGGGTGTATTATATTAAACTTATCAAGGAATTTTATAATGCGAATATGCATGGCTTTCTCAAATATCTTTGATAACACTGGTATCAAAGAGATGGGTCGATAATTTTGTACGTTTTCCTTGCTGTCCTTTTTGTGTATTGGCTTAATTAAAGACATCTTAAGGGGTTCTGGAAAAATACCACTAATAAACGACAAGTTTACCAAATAACTCAAAACGGGCGATATTATTACTCTACATATTTTTAAAATGCGTGTCTGTATATCATCGTACCCGGCCGAGTTAGTCGTTGCAAGCGAGTTTATGATTGTCCGTATTTCGTACTCGTCAGTGGGGGCCAAAAACATAGTAAAGTTGTTTGATTTTACCTGCAAAGTATTCGAGTTATTATAGTTACGTTGATTTAAATTTGTCATTCCAATATAATAATTATTAAATTCATTAGCAATGTCAGTCGGATTATCTAATATTATGTCGTCAACAATTAATTTATTTGGAGATTCTTCCATACTATAAGTTCCCGTCATGGTTTTTATAATGTCCCACGTAGCCTTACATATATTTTTAGACCTGGCTAGGTATTTACAGTTGGAAAGTTTCTGAGCCTGGTGTATGCATCGTTTCAAGAGTCGGGAGTAATTGCGATATTTGTTCTTGTAGCACGTATTTTTACTTTTGACATTTTTATAGTACATGAAACGTAGATTTCGCTTTGTTTTTATAGATTTTTTTAATCCTCTCGTGAGCCAATTGGTTGGCTGAGCTTTAAAAGTCCGTTTAACTCTAATAATAGGGAAACAAAGGAAGTAAAATAACTTGAAAGTATCGTAAAATATTCCAAACGCCTGAGTAAAAGTATTTGCCTCATACACTTGTGACCACGACAGTCCACATAGACAGTCACAAAATTTCGCAATATTTTCATAACTGTAGTCTCTTTTATAATAATAATGGAAACGACTTGGTTTGGTTTTATTTAGAACATTGAATTCAATACTTTGTGCAGTATCGTGGTCTTTGATGGACCAATCACAACTATTTTTAAATGGTGGTTTAAGTTTTTATAAGTTTGCATTCAGATTCATTGCCGTGATGGGAACATGGGAACAGGGGGGTGACAATTGTCAACTTAAATTCAGGACCGTTGTTGTTCGTAGATATAAATACATCTGCAATGCAACCTGCCTCTTTAATTGTCATCTGACACCTGTCTTACGCTCGTGCAAAGGCTCACGAATGCAATTCCAATCTGGTTCCATTTACGGATAATCTTATTTTTTCTTTTTTCCCTTCGCCTTTCCAATAGACCTTTACCTGTAAGCGCAGAAGCATCGAACTAAGACCGGTAAAGCTAGTTTGAGTGTTGACAATGCATGATAAACCGTTTTTTAGTAACACGTGCTGTTTCGAGTCTGTCGGGTTGTATGTACACAGACGATACAGGGTGTATAGTTGAGGGTTTCACCGTAATCTGACATTGATGGAAAAACGCCAGTATAATAGAATTGTTAAAAGATACAGGAAATATTTTTCTGACAAAAAAGTCGGAAACGTTTGATAAAAGTAACAATGGTAATAAAAGGAGAATGGGAAAGTCCACAGCCTCTGATGAGATAATAACTTGTGGCTTTTAGATTTTTAGTTCTTAAAATACCCAAAAAAAGAAACTATTACCGGTTCTTACCCTACACCACGGAACGGGCTTGAGAAAAACTAGTACCTAAGAAACTCAGCGCAGCGGGTTTTATTTTTTCAAAGGAGTATAATAATACATGCTATTAAAGTAACATTTTTTTATGTGACGAAAGTAGACAACTGAGCTCTCAGCCCACCTGATGAAGCGGGAACTGAGGCCCATGGACATAGTGACCAAAAACTCACCTATACGCTGCCTACCCTGAGGCTGAGGACTTAGATGAATTGCCTCTATACCAGTAATTACACCGGCTATCTTACCCCCAAACCGGAACACAGCACTAACTATTTAGCGGCAGGTTAACCGGGTAAGACGGTGGTTTTAACCCTTTATAGGGCACCGGTCTAAAAACTACCACCCTATAGCACTATCTTTTTGTATTTTTTTCTTGTACATAATTTTTCGTACTATATTATATAATGGTGTTGAGGCTTCAAAGGAGCTTAAAGCTTTTTAAAAGCGCATTCAAACTAAAGGAAATTTGAGAATAATAACATTTTTAATTTTATTACTGATAATTGAAAGTATTATGTTCAATCGTTGACTTATGAGTAATATTTGTTCTTAAGGACTCACCAAAGCGACATCCTGTATAACAGCAATAATATATGCACGTCTACGAATTCACGATAGCCAAGCGCATGGGCATATAAGCTTGATCTTGGCATTGTGTGAAGCATAACTACCGAGTCTTTAGACCTGTTCGGTCCTGTTCATTGGCCTTTACTATAATTTAAATTATTAAATAGGAAAATGTTGAGATATTTTTGCTTTTTGGCGGTGATTTTGGGGGCGAGTTCGGCTTCTGGTGAGTTTTTGAAATTTTGTAAAATAGTTATACGACCCAAATTCGCGTCTACAGTCAAGGGTATAAATATACACTTTTTTACTTATGTCTGGAATATAAGGTCTAAAATTGTATATATATTTATGCCCCTGACTGCACATGTTTCCCATTTTTAGAGTTTCTACATCCAGGGTCGCGTTTTATAAAGTTACAATTTACAATTTTGCTGTTTGCCTCTCTAACGAACGCACTCATTGGCTAGAAAGAAGGTTGGTTTGCCATTATCATAATTGTTGAGATACTTTTTAAGACAATTTGGGAGAGTAATTTCGTATTAGTTTAGTTATATTTTATACGGTTGTACCTATGTTCCTACACAAAATGAAGTTTATTTCATAAGTTCCTGTTTACCAAATCTTTTCTATTTGCGAATTCTTGATGTACACCTTTTTAGGGTTCCGTAGCCAAAATGGCAAAAACGGAACCCTTATAGTTTCGCCATGTCCGTCTGTCCGTCTGTCCACAGCATAGCTCAGTGGCCGTTAATACTAGAAATCTGTAATTTGGTACAAGTATACATATTAATCATGCCAACAAAGTGGTACAATAAGAACTAGAAAAATATTTTTTTTTTCGGCTACCTCCCCAACTGGTGAAGTAGGCATGAGTTTTTTTATTTGCTGTAATCATTTAGTGTGCGGTATCATTGAGTAGGTTTCTTTAAAAAGATAATGGTCTCAAAAGATTTTTTTACTAAACTCAATATTTTCGGAGATAATTGCTACAGAAGAAAAAATAATTGTGTCCCCCCTTTAACTTTTGATCCATTGGTCCAAAAAATATGAAAAAAAAACATAAATAGGGGGTTATAGAATCCTTTAAAATGAAACTATTTTAAACATAATCGGCGCAGCCGTTTTTGAATAACTACGTATACGGAACCCTACACTGAGCATGGCCGGTGTATTTAAAATAAGTTAATTTTTTTTCTTCATGATCTTCTGGATTCCTGGAGCACAAACATAATAATTAGAAATTATTCAGTAAAATCTGCTCCATATAGTCACCACAAAATATATTAGGTTAACTATTCTGATTAATGTAGGTACAATTACAGTAGGATCGATATTTTCACACGTGTGTGGCCATAAACATCGAAATAAAGATTAACAAAAAAAAAAAATATCTGGATCCCACACATTTTGACTTTATTGGGCACCCATGCTACTCCTCAAAATCATCTGGACCTGGCTGATCCCATCAGATCATGATTATAAAATCGAAATTCGGTATGAAAATTTTCGTTTCTTACCATGGATGCGGACATACCTTGATCAACAAAAAATACACAAACGTGGAGTAGGGATCAATTCATGGGGGATATTAATTTAATTATAGTCATTTATTGAAAGTGCTGGTTGTTTTGAGTGGAAGAAATCTAAAAAATCAAGATTTTAAAAATCAAGAATACGATTCTACACAAGCTCCGTTATTTTTGAGCACCCGGTATTAAAAAATGACAATGAATACACTTTATAATTTCTTTGTTGAAAATCAATGAATCATTTAAAAATAAACACTTTTACTCACGAACTTGTGTTGCGCCGACATGGTGTGCATAAATTATTAGTCCATTTGCCTTTGTCATACCTTTATCACATATTTTGGAGTTACATGCTGTATTTGTCGGAGTTGATTTTTTGTCAAATGAAATGTAATATACCTACGTCACGTCATCAGCCTCTCCACTGCTGGACGTGGGCCTCTCCTATTAGGGTGGATTTTTATTTTGTTGTCGTTTTTATAATTTTCCAAATTTTGACTCTTTTATATTTTTTCTACTCATAATCATGAGCTCTTTCGATCCTGATATAAATAAAAAATAATCCAAAAAAAAATTCCATTGAATTGCTAATTTTCATACACTTTCTTCGACCGTAACTCATTGGAAGACAAAAAAAAATATGGAATTTTCGGGACACGTTTTTCTGCTAATGAGGATCGAAAGAGTTCGCGATTTTGAGTAGAAAAATATTTATAAAAATATCAAAATTTGGAGAAATTATAAAAACGACAACAAAATAAAAATCCGCCCATTAACTATGTGTATCCACGGAATCCACGCATTAGGAGTAATGTATCTGTAATGTGACAAAGTGAATGAAATTAAATAAATTAAAAAAAGCCCCCTGTGGCATTGTAGCAAGGATATTGGCAGCACTGGGACCTGAACCCTGAACCAGCACTTGGCAGGCAGCGTCACTACCAACTTAGCTACCTGGACTATTTCTCGCTCTTTTCCTTGTTATACTCTGTTTGGTTAGGTATTTTAAAAAAGGTAAACAATCTTGCACTATCTTTTTATTCAAAACTACGAGTAGAAAACAAGTTTTAGCAAATATACATAATATAACAAGGAAATACAATGATTAACAATATTTTGATTTTTTAGATTTTTAAGTGCATATTTCAATAAAAAGATACCTAATTTGGATTTTTAAGTGTATTTTTCAATATTTAAAAAGATACTGCAAGATTGTTTACCTTTTTTTCATACCTAACCAAACAAAGTATAGTAATAATAAAGAAATGACGAGTAACGATCGATGGTATCGGCTACGATCGATCTTTACTCGTCGTTTCTCAGAAAGCAAACGGACACAAGCCATTGTAAACGAAGACTTGTCTTGTTTGTGTACGAATGCGGAAACTTACTACTTATAAACAACATAAAAAGCGAAAAAAGTATTTCCCTGAAGTTGTTTTTACGAATAGTATTTTAAGCCAAAGGCCAAGAAAAGTATTATTCCTTAAATTGACAATGTTCGTCACAAAGAACATAGTCTTCGACACACTTTTAGTATTATTTTTAAGACAGAATTTTCTGCTCTACATAATGGCAAGGAGGCTGGAACGCACAATTTATGTGTTAACTAATAGTACATTACATCAGAGACCGGGAAAATGCGGATTTCCGGCCAAGTGGGTATTATATACCGGATAGGAATACGAGGCCGGGAACCCGTTTTCACGCCGAAGCACGTACCGTACATAGTGCTTTTCTGAAACATACAAAAAAAAGATCATTTTTGTCGAAATTAAAAAAAGTTACTTTGCAGGCCTAGGCCTAAAAAAATATATGAAATTCCTAAGCGTCCTCTCGAGTTGTTGCACCCAAAAAGCGATACTTCCTAGTCCATTTCAAGGAACGTAAGGACAATATTTCATTGCAGGTTTGAGAAAAAAATATTTACGAAATAATTGGTTTTGCCTTTAAACTGGTGATTATTACATATTCAACGATATAAGCCTCTGTAACATTCAGTATTGTTATTTCTAATATTGGTAGCAGGGGCGTAGCTACTGCCGTATCTGCCGTATCAATTATACGGGGCCCCCGGGCCTCGGGGGCCCCCAAAGTGTGTAAGGAAAATGAATAAAAACTTTCTAATTTATATTACCTCCATATAAGGGCCTCCAAAAAATTTTTATACGGGGCCCCGACAAGGCACGCTACGCCACTGATTGGTAGTTTAGTTAATTATCGTCTATTATTATTTCTAATAAGAAATACTGCTGTTTTCATTCGCAGACCTTGGTAAACAATCAAAAATCATTTATCATAATACCAATGTCTTTACTTGACTTGTATTTAACATAATATATTACTCGAATTTGAATAACAAACTAGGGAAGTTGGTTGAAAAATCTTGAATAGCATCATTAGGTAATCAAAAAACTTGAGTATTTTGACACATAGGTAGTAGCAATTTTTTACATTTTGTATTCAAATACTTTAATTAGTTGTGTTTTGATTTTGACCTTGACACGTCTACATAAACTGAGGAATATGAAAAAAATATAAAAATTAAATATTATTTTCAGAAACTGCTTAATATACTTTTTAGGGGGCCCCTTATTTTACGATTTTTAGAAATGCCAAAGTCAAAGTCATCTGAAATTCCCATACTATGAACAAATTTGGTCAGACAGTAAGGGGTGTACCGATAAAAAACATGCAAATTCAAATAAAAAATGTCGGGTCGACATCTATAGGTTGTTAAAAAGCTGTAATTTCCGGCTTTTGTAATTAACTAGGAGGTCTTAAATTAGCTAACTTTTTTTCCTTTTTTTTACATATGCATAATTGTCAACTTAAAGGTAAGTTGACAATTATGCATATGCATTGTTTTTCTGTTCCTGTCAAGACATTTTTATGAAATAATGGTTATAACTATACCTAGATATTTTTCTAGCAAGAACGAGAGATTGACAAAATGAAACATCGACATAATAGTTATCGATGAGTACACCCTATTTTCATAAAGATACTAACTTCATAAAATCAGGTAACCAAGAAATACAGGACCCATCTGGGCTTTATTTTTTAATATCTAATATTTCATATTCATTATTGCCTATGGCGTTAGAGTATTTTTTTATTAAACTAATCTTTGTTCTTTTGATGGGTATTCAATAGAAGATAAAAAAAATAGCATTTTGAATATGATTTGCATTCTTGTAACTTATCTCTACGTTGTTATTTATTATTAAATTTATTTATCGACTATTACAAAACTTATCGATAAAAATATAATTTTTATCGATAAGTTTTGTATATTTTTTAAAATTATACCGATGTTTGATTTTGTCAATCTCTCGTTCCTGCTAGAAAAATATCTAGGTATAGTTATAACGCATCGCAGTAGTATTAAGGTGGATTAAGACTAATCGAGCGAATGCTCATTCTATCCCCACTCTACGAAATTCGTTCGCTACACAATACGTAATTCGTCGATTTCGTAGAATGGGGAATAGACTGATCGCTCGTTTGGTGTAAATCCACCTTAAGTTACCTAATGTCATGACAAAAAAAGGAAAAATAATGGTCGTTTTCACACATTGTATAGGAAAATCGGAACCCCATGGAACCTTATTATATTGAATATTAGATTTCCACCCTGTATACAGTTGGCAGGTACGTGTATGTAGTTATCTGTTATCAATTGCTATCTCTCGGTCAAGGAAAACATGGGGTAAAATTATATTTAATTACGTAACAAGCTTGTTTACATATAATAATAATTAGAACTAAATAAAGTGTAGATAACTATCTTCTATGTAAGTAGCCTTATTCGCGCAATCTATTTCTAAATTGATACTGTGTACAGTCAAGTGAAAAAATAGGTATCGAAAGAATCTTCTGAAAGTGCATTCAGACCAAACGAGCATTCGTTATTCTAACTCCCTACTCTACGAAATTCGATCGTTACACAAAACGTGATTCGTGGATTTCGTAGAGTGGGGGATAGAGTAGCGAATGCTCGTTTGGTCTGAATGCACCTTTACAAACATGGTACGACGTTCTTATATCACAGAATTAAAGTGCACTGGAACATACAGGCTGGAAATTCTTTTTGGGTCAGTGAGGGCAGCTACCAGATCCAGAGTAGCTACGCTAAAATGGTCTTAGAAGACTTTCCCTCGATTTTTAATTACTGAAGATTAGTGTTTACGGATTTTGGAAAAAACAAACGGGGTGCGAGAAACAGGTCATTTTTGATAAACTTTTTTTATGTCAATCGATCCTTTTTCTATACGCTTGATATACGGGATGTATAAAAAAAAATAATGAAAGATAATATTTTTCACGTTTAATTTTTTTATTCCAATCGATTCCATTCCTATCCAGTACTTACCTACCAATAGTTTCCTAGAGGTCAACTTATGGCAATGTACACAAAAGCCACAAATGAAAGAAAATAAATGTCATATTATATACTGTGGGAAAAAAAGTGAAACTTAGTCCTCCTATGCTAAGACATTAGTACTGCATGAAAACATTAATTATCATGACAGATAACGTATTTAATGTTGTGCTTTTTCCCATAGTAAATGTATGAAAACAGTTTTCGTTTTTTGATTTTTTGTAATTTTTTTTTTGATATCTATCACAAAATTTTTTGACCAGCCTGTCGCAACTGTACACGTATGAAAATATACATATACGTGTATATATCATCATCAGCCTATGTTAGTGCACTGCTCGACGTAGGCCTCTCCTATTAACTATGCGTATAGACACATTAGGTGGTAAATGCCCATAATCGCCATGCTGGGCAAGCGGATTGACGATCGCAGTAATGTGTCCACTATGATGACGCTGCTGCCCATCATCAATCTTGTACGTGTATATCTACGAACAAATAAAACATGGAAGCCGCACGCCATATTAAATCGCCTTTCAAAAACGGTCCTGAATTTTAGTTGACAAGTGTCACCCCCTCTTCAATGCATCACGGCAATGCATTTCAATGTCAACCTATAAAAACTTAAACCGCCATTTAAAAATAGTTGTGATTGGTCCATCAAAGTTTTGATTGGCTATATTCTATAAACATTTGTCAACGATGTTGCGCCGAAATATGCGCGGTATTAAGAAAAACGCTATGTCCTGCCCATCTTGGCACAATTGAACAATTGTTTTTGGGGGCATTTTTGAGCTGGCGTTAGACGTCCATGTTATATATGGTCGCAGGTGTATATGTATGTTTATGTGATGTCTAACAAAACTTATCCTCATTCCAGCCCCCTTCCTGAAGCCTTGCAAAAAAGGAGATGTCCCCTGCACGGTGTCCTCAGCACAAGCCATGGTCCCTCTCTTCACAGCTGGCATCCCAGAGCTGAACGTGCCATCTCTGGAGCCCTTGTTCCTCAAGCTGGTGAAGTCGGACCAGGCTGGGCTCAAGCTCACGCTGAAGAACACCACGGTCACTGGCTTGAAGGACTGCGTTATTGAGAATGCCAAGTGAGTATTTATTTACAGTGATAGAAGAGCATTTGTCAAGCTTGTCCATTTGAATCACGTCTTCGATATGGATAAAAATTGGTAGGCTGCTAAGAGTCAATGACTAGCATCATTGACTCTTAGTCTTCTCCCATCATCATCATCATCATGTCAGCCAAAAGACGTCCACTGCTGAACATAGGCCTCCCCCAAAGATTGCCAGAATGACCGGTCCTGTGCCACCCGCATCCAGCGGACTCCTGCGACCTTCACCAGGTCATCAATCCACCTTGTGGGGGGCCTACCCACGCTGCGCCTTCCGGTACGTGGCCGTCACTCGAGAACCTTCCCGCCCACTGCCACTTCAGCTTAGCGATTCCCAAAATGTCCCAAAATGTTTAAAAGACGAACAGAAAAGGAAACTTCCATAAAAACTTTCTGGGACATTTTGGGAAATGTGGTGGATCATTCTCAGCATCATTGACTCTACCAGCCTACTAATTTTTATCAATATCGAAGACGTAATCCAAATGTATAAACTTTTTTAAAATTGCTCAGAAATTCTCCTTTGATTCGGGCCCTAACACAGTTGAAAGTGCTCCTGGATGTTTAGCCAAGTCGCCAATCGCTAGCGCTTAGTAGCGTATCGTAGTTTTCCCTCTCTGTCACTCTTGCAGATTAGTGCGACAAAGACAGTTAGCTGCCTTTCGCTTACGATTGACAATTAAGCGTTAGCGATTGGCAACTTGTCTAAGCACCCTGGTATCAGCACCAGCGTGTAACCTATTTGCATGGAGATGGGAGACTGTGAGAAATGAATGGCGATATGCAAACTTGTAGGAAGTTCTTGTAGTTAATTTAAAAACCCTCAATATAATTGAGAACAGCGGCCCTACCGCGAAAAACGAAATTCGTAAATTTCTAGGATTTGTCTCTTTCACTCTAATGGCGCCTTCGTTCGAGTGACAGAAAAATCCTCGAAATTTACGAACTTCGATTTTCGCGACTACAACATTTATAGTCTTGTGGGTTTTCCCAAATCTACTGAAACTATAGTGCTCGGCCGCGGCCGCTTTGAACTCTACCCTGACAGTTGTGGGTTCAATACATAATGTATCAACAATGTCACTTTGACACATTAATATACACGGTACTCGTGAGCATCCCGAAAGATTTTAATGCTGAATTCCTGAGCACATTAGAGTATTTAATGTTATATAAAATTTCCTGGATTCGGCTTGGCTAACTCGTCATAAAACTTCTTTTTGATTACAATGCTACCACAATGTGTTCTAATATTACCACACCTTTTGCCTGATAATCAAAAAATAAGAATAGACTTGACGAAAAAACGTGTCCCCAAAAAAGTAATTTAAAAAATTTATTTTAACAAATTGTTGTTATGATAAAAAGTATTAGAAAAATGAAAAAGTATTTAAAAGGGATTTTTTTTTTGGGGAATTGACATTAGGTCTCATAATATTTTTTGTTTATTTTGATGTCTAGAATGCATAGGTAAAATCTTTCTCAATGCTCGCGAGCACCGTGTATTGAATTAACAGCTGTCAGGATTGACTTCATTGCGACCAAGCACTGTAAGGAAAAAACTAAGTAAAATCATTTTCCCAGGGTGGACGAGTCCGAATCCCAAGTGGACGTGGTGGTGCGCTGTTCCGTGGTGCTGAAGGGCTGGTACAAGCTGCGAGGAGCTATCCTGCTACTGCCCATTCGAGGAGAGGGCCGAGACACCATCAAGATCCGTGAGCATCAAACTTTTTCAATTAATATTTTCTGTATCGACCTCCTTCTCCTCCTTATGTCAGCCCCACACTGCTGAGGATCGTGGCCATGATGTAGCCGCTGAAAAAGGCCTCTCCATCTACTGCGTTCTTGAGCTTGATGAAGGGCCAGAGATATCGGCATCTGTAGTTCCTCGGACACCTGGTCGGACCATCTTCTGGGACTACGTCCTCTTGGTCTGTACCGACCAGGCTACCATGATTTCTTAATGGGATTCAGTTTAGGTTCGGCTTGTAATGTCTGTTTTTAACAGTTGGACATAGTTCTGCAAACAGAAACAATTGTCATTTTAAAGATTGACTTGTCACAGTGGACAGCCGCTTGATACGCCGTGCTTTAGGTATAAGTATAGTATACAGTGTGTAAATCTAATACGGGCGATCATTTAAACCAGGCATGGGATTCATTAGTGTAATCATGGATTACAAGGTTTTTTTAAAGTTACTCTTAATTTAGACCCCACAGAATTTTTTTAAGATTATTGGAGCAGCAATGTAGGTACGAACATTTGTTATTGTTGATATGGCAGTTATGTCATCTGCTTTTGAAATTAGCTGTCAACGAGTGCTTAACTCGCGTATGTTGCTCTACATTGCGCGCCGAATTATTTTGTATGGAAAAATTTGTTGCTCTAATTTTAAGTAAAAGTTATTTGAATGTACTTATTATGTCGTAAACTAACACCCGTTAAGAGCTTCGCCCGTATTATACTTACACCCTGTATAGTATAAGTAATTAGATCTTTAAAGCTATGCAATTAATTTAATGTCATTTTGGTTGATAGAGTAGTTTAAGAGGAATGTTTTAGTATCAGCATTCCATGCGAAGCCGGGGTATAATAATAATTTGAATCAGCGCTTGAAGTAAACTTTAGGAGGCCTATGTCAAGGTAACTCGAGGAGCAAGGTCCGTTCTCATAGTCGCAAACCGGTCGGTTGACCAAATTACATTACACTTTTATACCAAACCAAGAACCACGTTTTTTTGTTTAGGGGAAACTAACAAGTTGCTGCAAGAAATATACAATTATCAACTTTAGAAATTCATAGGTCCTACAACATGCATTGCATATGAAGGGTCCACGGAAAAAACATGTCCAGTGCCTAAATAAATCAAGGCAAATTCACACCTTATTCTAAAGTAAGGTGGTTTTTCCTTCTGTAATTTAGATTTACTAGACAGGTTTTTCCGTGGACCCTTCATATGAAGGTATTGTTGAAGACAGCTGTACCTATATTTTTCTACTGAAACTGAACAGATTATAGTGCTTGTAGCTAGAAGGCTTGAGAACTTCGAAATCAGCAAAACTCGAGGATTTGTCTGTCACTCGAATCACGCCTTCATTGATAAAAAGCGTGATTCGAGTGAAGAAGAGAGAAAAATCCTCGAATTTTTGAAGTTTCCGGTAATACGTTTGATACCCTAAGAGAAACTTCGAGCATAGCTCTTCCCATGGCTCGCTGAGCGACTTTGAATTTGTGATTCAGGCGTCAGTCCACGTTTCGGCTCCATAATTATGTTGCTCCCTATAACCAATAGTAGTAGGCAGTAGGTTTAGCACAGGATTAGTGTCGCCGCGAGATAGACTATCCATCCCTCTTTTAGTCATAATATAGTTAGTAAAAGATGGAAATCTATCTCGCGGCGACATACTGACATACCAATCATGTGCTAAGCATAGAAACTCTTAATTTCCAGGTGACATTGTGATCACTGCCAACTTGTTCCTGGGGACAGTGAAGGGCGCCGACGGCCAAGATCACTGGAACATCAATGATTGGAAGCACAAGTATGATGTCAAGACCAAGACCGTCTTCAACTTCGACAATCTCTTCGATGGCAACCAGGCGCTGGGTATGTTTTATACATGTATTAGTAAAAACGCCTGAAACGTCTCACTGCTGGGGAAAGGTCCCGCTTTAGTTGTTCCACGTAACCCGACCTTTACTTGACACCTTGGCGGACACTACTCCAGATACAATAGAAGAAACAATGAGATTACGCCTATAGGCGTTTAGTGTCCGCCAAGGTGTTAACTATAATCTCCCGAAGTTATTGTGAAAACTCAAATCAAATTATTTATTAACTAAAGTACAAAAAGTGTAAGGATGCGGCTCCACTAACGCGGAGCGGAGCGGAGCTGTGCAAAATTGACCAATTACATTCTTTAAATACGAAATTCGAAACACTGTGATGCGGTCTCATTGGCCGAGCTCCCACAGCTCCGCGTCACTGGAGCTGCACTCTAAAGTATGGTCAAAGGCGCCTAGCCTTCTAAGGGATTGCATATACCCGAGAAAATTGACTGGTGGTTGCTAAGACCAAGTGGCCGAGCGGTGCAGGCATCAGCCACTAAAGCTGAGTATGTAGGTTCGATTTCCACTTCGGACGTTGGTGATCTTGGTCGTTTTTTCTTTGGGATACGACATCTAATTTTTAATTTATTGTACCCCACCAAAATCGCCAGCTCTATCGAGGGCTACAGTTAAGCGGGATTTGGTTGTGTGGAACCTATTTTGGTCGTTAATTTAACCTGTGGGTTTTAATATAACCCACAATCCACAAGAAATTCTTCGTTTGAGCTACGTCTAGTATTGCCTTTTGGCCCGACTTTGGATCTTTCCGGCCTCTGGCGGATCTTTTGCGGATCTTAGATCCAATCGGACCATTTCAGATCCTCATAAATTCTTCCCATTTTTGTACCACTCGCTTAAAAATATCGGAGGGAACGCCAATGGCGAACAAACTGGCGAAACTTTTTGGGACTTTTCGGATCTTTTTCAGCGATATTCGTTTTGGAACTCAGTTTTGTATTTTTAAAGTGATCTATTACAAAAACGTACATGAGCAATATGAAACTGAGTATGTACAGTCGCCATCAGATATATTTACACCTTTATTGCCATAACGATAGAGTCGTGATCAGATATTTTTAAGCGCTCCGGACGCTACGATATATCTGACTGTACTAATTTAATAAAAAAAAAATTCAATATCATTTTTATTTTTATTTATTCTTTTTTTCCAGTTTATTAATGAAAAAGTTTATTTAGGTAGGTACCATAAAATGAAAAAAGCACAAAACATTCTTAAAACTATAATACCTACTAAAAACTAACTTAAACTACAACATCCCCTAAGTCGGTTCCCTGTGGGAGAGTGCCCATAACACTGGCTACATTTCCTCGTTAGATGACAATGCCTAACCTCTGGCCAAGAAATGAGCCAGCCCTATGGTCACCCGTTGCCTCAGACTGCCTTTTCCCCAACACGTACTAAGGAATTCGGTAATTCCTTCATATGCCGGACTATTAAAAAGTGGAATTCTTTACCGGCACATGCGTTTCCGCATACCTATAAGTTGGGACCCTTTAAACGAAGCGTGAAGAAGCAACTAGCGGGCCAGCAAGGCGGTGGCAACTAACAGGTTACTGATTGTCTCCTGTTCGTTGCCGCCGCGATTTGGGCTCTACTTTTCACTTACGATCAGGTAGAGTGGAGCCACTTTTGTTGTGCCTACATAAAAAAAAAAACTCCTTATGAATTATAAATATTAGATGTCATATACCAAAGAAAAACGACCAAGATCACCTATGTCCGAGGTGGGGATATGTTCAACTCCTTATGATTTAAAATAAAATTTATTTTGAATATATTCTCTCTCCTTTCGCAGCGGAACCAGTGGCCAATCTAGTGAACACTAACTGGAAGGTGGTGATGACGGAAATCGCTCCGCCCATCGTGCACGCTATAGCGGAGCGGGTTGTTCTCGCTGTCGGCGCGTTTTTCGGGGCCGTACCATCTGCCGAGCTACGTTTAGCATAGACACTTTACTTAGTACGTACTGATTTTTCAATCCCCAGTTAACAGTAACTGTCAAATAAATGTTAGCTCTATCCTTTTTTGACTCATGACCAGCGATAAGGATGGTAATACTTTTAACTGACGGATACTTTTAACTGAGGATTGAAAAATCAGCCCTAAGACAGTTAAAATTTATTGTTTTTTAGCATTAGTAGGCTTAGCACAGGATTAGTGCGACAATATGTCGCCGCGAGATAGACTATCCATCCCTCTTTTATTCATATAGTTAGTAGGTAAAAGATGGAAATCTATCTCGCGGCGGCGTACTGACATACCAATCATGTGCTAAGCATATAGAAAGAGGGTTAGCTTTTATTAAAAAGCACTGAATAATAAGTCACATCAAAGAACAATAAAATTATGAATAAAACACGTTCTCCAAATAATTTATACAATTGTAACATAAAGCAACTAGAACTATTTAAAATAAAGATTAAAACATTTGTATGCTACTGTACAGTCAACCAAAAATGAGTTTTACCTCTTTTGGACACTATTCAGTTTTAATAAAGTTCAAAAGTAGTAAACCACATTTTTTGATGACTGTACTAGAAAAAAAATTAATGATATAAAATTATTCGATCAACGAATCATAAGTAGTTATACGTTCTCTTGCTTTCATGAAGACTAAATAATCTCTTCGAATGACTTTTTAAGATTATTTTTCACGTAAATAGTTACCTGCCTTTTATCTAATGCTAAAAAATGACGTATAAGCTTAGGAATACTTTTAGAATAGTGTGAAATGTGATAATAAATTATTGTTTTATGAATTGTTTTCTTTTTAATTCCCTTGATGGGTTGGGTTAGTGTCTCGTAAAAACCATTTAAAATGCGACAAAAATAAATACTTACACAAAAGTGACGTCACGTTTGTATACTGCCAAATTACCTAGTCTTGTTCTTTCCAATTTATAAAATATAAGTTCTGTACAAAAATTACTGCAATCCACATTAATTTCTTCGTGTATTATGCGCTGTATAATGTGTTATAATTAAACTACAGTTATAGATTAAACCTTATAAATATGAGGGTAAGGCTAACCGTTTTTCCGATAGTCTTAACGTCATTATTATATAAGGCTCATTTCTAAACTATCAAAAGTTCATTCTTAGAAATCTGCAACTATAGTTAATAATTAAAATTGATAAGTACCACCGTCCCCTAC